>CAUYSK010050775.1:0-39962 GCA_963575035.1 Avahi laniger | reverse complement strand
TTATTGTTGATTATACTCACTTTTTATTCTGGCAATCATTAAGTGATATAAGTGGGTTGTATTCCATAGCTCATTTGGAATTGGATTGGTTGGGATCTCCAATGAAATTTCTTGAAAAAAATAATGCTGTAAAGCACAGTTTTGCAGAGCAATACAGGTATGTGTTTATTGAATCTAAAAATCAGTGGAACTACAGTATAAAACATAATAATTTGTACTTCAATGCTGGGAGCTATGTAATTAGGAAGGGAGAATTGGAAGAACAAAAAGAAATGTAATAGAATACTACTCAGCCATGAAGAAGGATGACTTAATGCCTTTGAAACAATCTGTAGGGAACTGGAGACCATTATCCTAAGGAAGGTATGTGAAAAAATGGAAAAACAAACATCACATGGAACTGACTGATGAGCACACATGGGCATAAAGGGAAGTAAATCTCAATGGAAATCAAGCAGGGGGGGAGGGGGTGGGGGGAATGAGTGAGGACCTGCCTAAAGGGCACAATGAACACTGCCTGGGTGACGGGCACACTTTTGATCCTGACTCAAGCATTACGAGAGCTATCTATGTAACCAAAAATAACTGTATATCCATAATACTTTGAAATTAAAATAAAATTTAAAAAAAGAATGAAATGCAATAAGTTTTCCTTCCTTCCTTGGGTGCAGAAGCAGAATCATTTTATCTCTAGAGCCCCATCTCCTTCTAGAACCCTCTCACATCTGCTAATGCTCTCTTCTAGATGTTTTCATACTTTGCTCTCCAAATGCTGAAAAGAGAATTTACCCCAAATGTCCCCAACCCACTCAATCCACACTTAGTTAGAATTTGCATGTGTCAGTGTAGCTGAAATTAAGACTTTTTTTTTTTATATTATTATTCCAAGGTATTGTGAGGGTACAAACATTCTAGCTACACTTTATGTCTTTGCCTTCCCCAAATGCAGGTTAAAGGCGTGCCCTTCCCTCCCTTTAGTGCTCCCCGTGTCCTTTAGTTGTAAATTCGCCCCCCATCCCCCTAATCCCTGGAGAGTATTTCTGCCATGTGATCACCCTAGTGTTGATCAGTTAGTACCAATCTGATGGCGAGTACAAATGGATGCCGTTCTTCTGCTCTTGTGGTGCCTCACTTTGGATGATGGGCCTAAGTTTAGTCCAGGAAAGTATAAGAGGTACTAGATCATCGTCATTTCTTATGATTGAGTAATATTCCATTCTGTCTGTAACTTTAATTGTCATTGTCACATATTCATAGTGTCCAAGAATTAACATGTGTATATTTTGTTTGGAGGGCATTATCGTACTTGCCTCCAATTTTATTAACTGTATTTATTCAACATGAGCCTGTCTCTATTCCATATTATTTTCCTTTTCATAGATCCCTTATATAAATACTCTTCATCTCAAGGAGGAATTCTAAAGTTTAATTCTTAATTTTCAAGAAAAGGAGCACTATATTTATATACTTTATGAGTTTGCATTAAAATGTTCATCTGATGATCTTTTTCATGAGACTTCATTTAATAGAGGGTAACATTCCCAGGCCTTTAAAAATACTTAGGTCTCCAATGAAAAAATATTTCTACTCAAATCTACTCAAAATATCTTCAACATTAGAACCCTTTATAAGTTTTCTAAATCATTTTGCAGTTTCTATATCATGTTACATTCCTTGTACACAGGGATCATTATTTTTTCCAATTAGTTAAATCCACAGTTTAGATTAATTCAGTTATGTGACCCCACAAATATTGAAAAAGACTAATTCATTCAGATATTTTCCCAAGATGAAAGAGTGTTCACTATTGTTTTTTGTTTTGTTTTTTTTAACGGCACCCAGTGTTCCCAGGTGGTCTCCCATCCAAGTACTGACCAGGCCCGATACTATTGTTTTCAATGCAGAAATTTTGACAGTTTTAAACTCAAACTCTGAACCTGAATTTAGAGGTAGAACATTACTCTAAACCATCTGGACTTACGAGTATATAAAGGGCACCCATATACTCTCACTGTCTTACCCTAGGATTATATCAACTCTAGGTCTATGCCATGATTTACTTTACAGTGATCTTGATTGACTTTCTCTTCCTCAAGATATTCCAGTGGTCCATGACATTGGTGACCTTCTACTGATTGGACCTAGTGAGCAAGAATTAGGAACTATTAATGCTCTAATACTATTAATACTCTAGATTTATTAGTAAGGCATTCACAGTCAGAGAAAGAAAAATAATTCCCAACAAGAATTCATGACTTTCTACCTCAATGATTTCTAGAGATCCACGGGTGTGGAATGTGTCAAGATAGCCCTTCTAAGGTGAAGAACAAGTTGTTGCATCTGTCTTCTGCAACTAGCAAAGTGGTACAATGCCTAGTGGAATTCTCTAAACTTAGAATCAACATATTTCTCGTTTGGATGTGTTATTCTAGCCCACTTACCTAGTGACCCAAAAAGCTGCTAGTTTTGAGTGGGCCCAAGAACAAGAGAGGGCTCTGTAATAACTCCACATTGCCATGAAGCTGCTTTGCCAATCAGGCCATATGATCCAGTAGATCCAATGGTGCTTTAAGTACCAGTGGCAGATAGGGATGCTATTAGGGAGATTTGGAAGGCCCCTCTGTAGGTGAATCACAGTGCAGGACCTTAGGATTTTGAAAAAAAGCCCTACCATCTTCTGTGAACAATAACTCCCCTTTTGAGAAAAAAATCTTGGCCTACTACTTGGCCTTAGTGGAGACCAAATACTTAAATATGTATCACCAAGTTACTATGTGACTTGAGCTATCCATTATGAACTAGGTGCTATCTAACTCACCAAGCCATAGAGTTAGGTGTGCACAATAGCACTGCATTCTTGCAGTGATGTCCACTTGATTGGGCCTGAGCACTGTCTGAAGGCATAAGTAAGTTATATAAATGACACAAATGCCCATGGTCCCTACTCCTGCTACACTGTCTTTTCTCTCCCAGCCTGTACCTATGGTCTCATGGGGAGTTCTCTATGAATAGTTGACAAAGGAAGAGAAGACTCAGGCCTTATTTAGATATGGCTCTGCGTAATATACAGACACCACCTAGAAGTGGATGCTCAGAACTACAGTCCCTCTCTGGTAACCCTGAAGGACAGTGGTGAAATCCAGTTTTCCTGCTGGGCAGAGCTTCCAAAAATTCACTTAGTTGTTCACTTTGCATGGAAGAAGAAATGGGCAAATGTGCAATTATATACCAATTCACTGGTCCCATGGGTTGGTTTTCAACTTTCTCTTCTATCTCATTCATCATCTTACTTGCCATCCACATTCTGAATTCCATTTTTGACCTTTCAAAAATTTCCTTTTGGTTAGGGTCCATTCCTGTAGATTCATTACAATCCCTTGGGGGTGTCAAACTAGCTTGTTTTTCATGTTGTCAGAATTCTTTTGCTGGTTTCTTCTCACCTGAAACCTCTTCTCTCAGCTCAGGGCAGGTACATTTATAGCACACATGTTCTCCTTTGCTGGGAACTCTCCTACTAAGTGAGAAAAAGGAGAGGTCTCTAGATGGTGCTTCTGTGACCTACTGTGGAAGACTGACCTGGCAGGGAAGGGGCAGATGCACTGAAAGCCTGGAATGTATCTGTCCCATTCTCCTGTGATTGTCACAGTCCAAACTGGTGCTGGATAATTTTCAAGCGGAGTGGTGGGTTGTTCCCCAGGCTGCTGTTGAAAGTTCAGTTTGGGAGCTGGGCAAGTCCTTCTCCATAGAGGCTGGTGTTGCAGGAGATTATTCTACCTGTGTCTCCCTGTAGCAGTGACAGTGGTAGCTGTGTGAGGCTATCTAGGAAGTAGTCATGGGTGCCAGAGCTGTGGGTGTTCACTCTAACAGAGTCCAGGTGTGAGGGTGGCTCATGGCTAGTGGGTCACTGGCAGAGCATTGAACAACAGGCATGGTTCCTGCCAGGCAGCCTGTGGGAGCCTCTGGGGCAGAGACCTGGGGCCTGGAAACTGCAAGGAAGCCTCAGAGCCAGGGTCTTAGGGTCTTGCAGAAGTGCTAGAGCCTTGGGGATGACATTATCCACAGTGTCAGATTAGACAGTAATGTGGGTACTGTTCGGGCAGAACCTTGGAGCTGGGTGGCAGTATGGGTGTCACTGGAGTGGGACCATGGGGCTGGGCCACCAGACAGCTAGGGTTCACTCCTTGCCTAGGTCCCATGGAGGCAATAGCCACAGGGCTTCTCAGGTGGCATCTGTGTCTCCTGTTCTCAAATTCCCCATGGGGGAAGGGTGCTCAGCTCCCTCTCATGGGTGTGCAAGAGCATCTGCTCTTCTTGCTCCCTCCCCAGCCCAGCTAGGGCAACGTGGAGGCAGCTGCAGCAAAGTTGAGCCCTATTTAGACCTGGTACTCTGGACCTGAGAGCTCAGAATGCTGTCAGTTGAAGCAACCTGGGAATGGAAGCCACTGGGTCCCTGCTGTGCCCACATTCTGCTCTCTGGTGTAGTGTTGCTACCCAGACCCCAAGCAGCTCCCTCATCAGGCAGGAGGTCTGTGGTGGTGAGGGGCCCTCACAGCTTGGGCCACAGTGTCTTCAAGGGAAGTGTGAAGCCCCAGGTTCTCCCCTCCTGTCATTCCTCATATGTGAATGCCTCCCCCAGGTACCTTCCAATCTTGCTGAGATCACCCTGTCACCTTCTCCTTCTCTCAGAATGTCCCCTTTCACTTCTCCAATGATTCACAATGCTTTTTCCAAGAAGACTCATCCATAGGTGGACATCTAACTGCAACTTTCAATCCGCTCCTTGAAAATGGTGTGGGTGGGCTGCTTCTAGTCCTCCATCTTGCCTACTTACCCAGCGGTCCCATGTGAATGGTCACAAAATGGTAATCTCTGCAGAGGAGGAATAATAATCAAGTGAATAAGATGATCTTTTCTGTAGATAGCAGTCAACCTCTTTCTCCAGCCACCTCTGTCATTGCCCAGTGTGCTCATGAACAAAGTGGCCATCATAATGGGGATGGAGCTATGCATGGGCTAAGCAATGTAAGTCTCCAATCACGAACGCCAGCCTGGCTATGCCATGGCTGAGTGCCCATTCTGACAGCAGCAGAAATAAACCCTGAGTTCCCAATGGCAACATTATCCAGGGTGATCAGCCAGCTACCTGGTGGCAGGTTGATTCCACTGGATGCCTTTCATTATGGAAAGGCAGTGTATTATTTACACAGAAATAGACACTAGCCCTGAATATGGATTGGCCTTCCCTGTATGCTATATTTCTGCCCAAACTGCCATCTGTGGGCCAATTGAATGCCTTATTTACAATTGTTGTTCCAAACAGCATTGCTTCTGGTCATGGAACTCACTTCAGAGCCAAGGAAGTATGACAGTGGGCCCATGCTGATGGAATTTATCATCTTACCATGTTTCTCACCATCATGAAACAGCTGGTTTGATAGATACAAAGGTGGAGGGGTCTTTTGAAGACTCAGTCACAGAATCATGTATGTAGAAATATCTGCAGGGCTGGGGCAAGGTTCCACACTAGATTGTCTATGCTTTGAATCAGCATCAAATATATGGTACTGTCTCTCTTATACTCAGGATTCACAAGTCCAGGGATCAGGGAATAGAAATGTGAGTGGCACCAGTCACTTTTACCCCTAGTGAATCACTAGGAAAATTATTCCTTCCTGTTCTCACAACTTTATGGTATGCTGACATAGAGGTCTTGTTACAGAGAAAGGAATGATTCTCCCAGGAGATGCAACAATGGTTCCACTAAACTGGAACCTCAGACTGCCACTGGCTACTTTGAGCTTCTCATGCCTCTGAGTCAATAAGCCATGAGGGGAGTTATGATGTTGGCTAAGGGGGCTTAATCCAGACAAGCAAGGAGAAATTGGACTAATACTCCACAATGTGGATAAGGAAGAGTACTCCTAGAATACAGGAGCTTTCTTATGGCATCTTTTAGTATTATCATGCCTGTGATTAAGGTCAATGGAAACAACCCAATTTTAAGGCAAGACTGAAACTGGCCCAGTCCTGTCAAAAAATAAAGGCTGGGCCACCTTGCTACGTAAAAAGTCAAGGACAGCTGATCTTCTTTCTGAAGGCAAAGGAAATGAAGAATGGGTAGTAAAACATATTTATAAACACCAGCTTCAGCCATGTGAACAGTTACAAAAAGCAGAACTGCAATTGTCAGGAATATTTCATTTTTAATTTGAGGTGTGTGTGTGTTTCTGTGTGTGTGTATGTATGTCCCTCTTTGTGGACATCAAGGCAGGTCAGTGGCACTTCTTGGCACAGTTAGTGGGCACTCTTTGCAGAGCTTCATGCAGATCAATGAGAAGCTGTTTGATGGGTCTGACTACTTTATCTCCTTGGACAAAGAGCATGTGAACCATGCTACCAATCATGACCAGCATTGGGCTGTGGTGAGAGTGGGCACAGAGGGGTCTCCACAGACAGAGACAGAAGACCATGGCAGGACCAGGACCCACACCCAAACATTAGACTCCCTGGGCTGTACCCTAAGGTATTCCATCCTGAGTGACCCACAGCCCCCTGCCAAAGGAATCTGGCCTCCATTAGTCGCCAGTGGCTACTTGGGTATATTCAAAGTCCCTGTTTACATACTTTTAGAATTATCAGAGAAAATGCTTTTATGTTGTTTTCACTTTTCACTAGGCCATGATGATCTTTGCATGTTGCTACTATTTTATTGCTTTAACTACCTGCCCCAGGGATCCCCTGTAACGGGCAGCTCCACTACCCTGCCAGACCTTCTCCAACATTTAAAAGCCAACAGTCTTACTAGCGAGATTTTCACACAAAAGGGAATTACACAAAAAAGTGAGTCAAGCTGATTCCTGCACTTGTCTATGTTTCACATACAGAACACATTCTTGCACCCCATCCAAGGCAGAAGCTGTGTCCCAGATGTCATCATATTTCATAAGGTAGACTTTTTCCCACCACAGTTTAACTTTTCAATGATGGTGGAAACTGACATGATAAAATTTTATTTCCACAACAGCTGGGCTTCAGAGAACATTCTGTGTCTTTCCTAACAGGCTGTAACAAATTGCTAGGGCTGCCATAACACAGCACCACACACTGAGGACTTTCATACCAGATATTTAGTTTCTCACAATTCTGGAGGCTAGAAATTTGATATGAAGCTGTTGGCTGGGCTGGTTTCTGAGGCCTCTTTTTGGTTATAGATGACTGTCTTCTATTTCTGTGTTCACAGGGTCTTGTTTTGTGCTTCTCTGTGTCCTTACCACTTCTCCCTAAAAGTCATAATCTAGTCAGATTAGGGCCCACCTCAATTAACTCACTGAACTTTAATTACCACTTTATTTTAAGGGCCATATGTCCAAGTGCCATCACATTCTGAGGCACTGGGGAATGGAATATGGACATATGAATTTTGAAGAGGGAACAGAATTCATCACATAACATATATTAATCCTCTATAGAAGACAGACTGAGGAAAAGGATTACTGGATGAAAGGATATGTCTGGGAAAAATTTTAATAGCTACAGCATGTCACTTTTCAAAAGTGCTTTGGCAGGTCCATTATCACTAGCAGTCTCTGAATGTAGCTGCTTCTCTGCATCCATCCCTCCCTGGGTTTTTATATTATTTTAAATTTTTGCCAACCTGGAGTCTGTGTGGCAAATAAAACCATATTGCTCATTTCACTCCTGGTTTTCCAAATAATACTTGTAACCTCTTGGTTATTTAGTACCTATTTAGATTTTCTCTTCCCTGAATCATCTGTTTATATCCTTGGCCTTTTGATGGGCTTTCTCCCACCCGGGATTCTCCCATCATTTTCCCGAAGGCCAGGTCTGGGATTGCTGTAGATGTTCCTCAAGACACCATTTACCGTAAAAAGAAGAGTGTTGCTTTAAGTCAAAAGAGTTCTAGAGTGTCTTGCCCTGTGCATTATATCTATAATAAAATATGATGAAAATGAGGTCTCCCCAGGCCCTTCCCCTCCATATCAAGAGCAGATGGAGCTTTAGGGAGGATTCCATGCAGTCCTCACTGTGGAAGTTTCTCTATTCTTATCTGTGTGCTGGTGAGTGGCCATTTGACTGACTGCTGATGGGCAGTCTAATACTCCTAGTAGACACCATAGGAAGTCATGTCCACCGAATGTGAAATGTGATGCCTTCCAAAAGCTTGTGCTTTCTCATCTCTATAATAAGAATGCTTTTTTCAGACTCAGCAGGGTAATGCTCTTCAAACAGGCTATTAAAACAGGTGGGTGCTTTCTTTCTACAGCTGACAAAATACTATGAAAATTCCTTAAAGGTATAAATAGGTTAATCGTTTTCTACCCTCACATGAAATTTTACTTCAAAAGCCTACAACATTTTCCACCATGGATGCCCATGTATTCCACATGCACAAATCCCTAAACTGTTGTTCCTGGTCTGATCACCAGAATGCAATTATCTGCCTATTCATGATGCTGTCACTAACTCTATGTCCTTTCTTATCTCCCTTAGTATGAGAATGAGTATACCCTAAAACTAGAGGAGATCTGCATAATGCAGACACTCCAGGAAGACACAAAGTAGATGCTGGTATAGTCCCTGGTCACAGCTTTCCAGGGTCAAAACATCTCCCCCTTTATCATCTTCCTGGGCGCTTACCAGGAGTTCACCACCATCCCAGTTTCTAGAGCAGTTTTTCACCAGGCAAAAAGCTGTACATTCCATGGTAAAGTTGTGACTTTGCTACCTACTGTCTACATCTTGGGGATGTCACTGCCACTCTCCAACCCTCAATTCACTCCTTGGAAAAGTAGGATTGTGAGAAGATGAACTTCATAGGGTTCTTATAGGGACTAAATGGCCTAAGACATGGTAAGCAGGTCCCTAGTGCCTGGTTCTGTGGAAACACTGCTGGGTATGCTGTGGTTGTTCATTTTTATTATTTTTCTCACCCCCTTACAGAAGAAGCTCTGCTTCATGTCTCAATGTCTCATGCCCCTGTATGTTTGGGGAAAACACATAGAAAGCAAACATTTTGCAATTTTAAAGGAGGTCTGAGATTCTTTCTAGCTAGTCTTTGTCCCTGACCCAGGGACTGGAGCCACTAGATGCTGGACAAGGAGAACCAGGCCCGTGAAGGTTCTGGTTGGGGTCCTTGCATTGAACACATACATATTAAGTACTTAGTTTGCACAGTCACTTTTCTAGATCCTTGGAATATTTCAATAAGCAAAAAAGATAAAAATCCCTGGGCCCCAATTTTATCTGGGGAGTCAGACACTCACAGTACACATAAGGATGTCATGTCCACAGAATGTGAGATGTGATACCCTCAAGGCCTCCTCTAGGTATGGATGCATCCTCCCAGATTCTGACAAGGATGACAGTCCCCAGGACTAACTATAACATTTCAATAGATGCAGAAAAAGGATTTGAAAAAATTCAACATCCTTTCATAATAAAAATTCTCAACAAATTAGTTATAGAACAAATTAACCTGAAACCAATAAAGGCCACGTGTGACAAATATACAGCTAACATAACAGCAAATGGGGAATAGTTAAGTTTTTCGCCTAAAAGCTTGAACAAGTCAAGAATTTTCGCTCTTGCCATTTATGTTTTTAGTTGTCCAGATCATTTCTATTTTTTTTTTAGTAGAGATGGGGTCTCACTCTTGCTCAGGCTGGTCTCAAACTCGTGACCTTGAGCGATCCATCCGCCTCGGCCTCCCAGAGTGCTAGGATTACAGGCGTGAGCCACTGTGCCCGGCCTGTTGGGTGAATCTTGAGTGCTTCCCCCCAACACTAGTTCTTCAGGGGTGGGAGGCCACCATCTGTGAGATCCCCAGATGCTGGGATGTGTGGCAGTCTTGGGCAACATCCCTCCCCCAGCTGAACGACTTTCACACTGGGCGAGGTGGGCTCCGCCCTTGGAGGTGGGGAGAAGACAGAAAAGCCACTTTCTTTGTGTGACTGGCATGAATCTGCAGGGCCTTGGTGCTGAACAATAGTTGGTGGCCTATTGATTCGGCCTGCTGGACCGCCTTAGGTCATCTAATAAGAACTTAACTCTAGGGCTTGCTCTCTTTGTCCGGGCAGCTGCCAGCATTGGGGTTTGTGAACAGGGAAGGAAAATCCGGGCCAGAGACCTCAGAAATTGCACCAATTCACCCCTCCCATCAGGAGCAGCCTCCCAAGTGTGGTGAAAGAGCCCTGAATAAAACATTAGCAGCTCCACCTAGCGGTAGAACAAGCAACGATAGAAGCACACACACCCAGGCTAGCAGGAATAGGCTGCGATCTATCTTGCCCTTACTCCCACCTTAAGGGGGAACGGGGTCCAAGTAACCCTCAGGAGTGCCAAGACGCTTCCCAAAGATTGCGGAATTCATATAAGCCATCCAGGGGACCAGAGCCTAACACAGAGGTTTCAGATTAACTCAATAACTGGCTCTTCCATGCAAACTACAATCAACTACAGTGAGGGTAACCTCATAGCTTAACACAGGGCCTTCCATCTCAAGCTATTAGAAGGCAGTGGAATCATACTCACAAATATGATCCATCAACTGGAAGCTTAAGCTGGGGGACCAAAATCACTAATCTCTATTGGCAAGAGGTAAAGACAACAGGTCAGAGGTAACTCAACTTGCTAAAATACCTCTAAGACAATACTGGACCAGCGCGCCTCTTCACAGCACTGTCAAGGAGCATCTCTTGGGGATTTGGAGACAGGGCCATAAACCAGTCCTAGCACTTTCAGTTCTCGACCAAGGAGCCTGATGAGAAAGAATCAGCAAGAGAATACAGGAAACACAAAAGATCACAGAGAATAGTCACCCCCAAAAGAAATCATTAGATCTTCAACAATTAATACCAATTTAAACGAAATGATTAAAATGATGGAGGAAGAATTCCAAATATGGATTGTAAGAAAACTCAATGTACTGAAGAAAAAATAGAAACCCAACACAAAGAAGCCACAAGAACAATACAGAAAATGAATGAAAAATTTTCTAAAGGAAATTGAAATATTATGAAAGAACCAAACAGAAATACTGGAAATAAATGAGGCATTCAAGGAAATACAAAACATAGTGGAAAGCCTTAAGAATAGAATGGATCACATAGAGGCAAGAATCTAGTTTGAAGATAGTGACTACGTGCTAAACAAATCAGATGAAGAAAAATAACACAGAACCAAGAGACAAGAACAAAACATACAAGAAATGTGGCATTATGTAAAGAAATCAAATATAAGAATTATAGGCATCCTGGAGAGAAGAAAAAAATACACAAGGGCTGGAAAAATCTATTTCTTGGAATACTGGAGGAAAATATGCCTGTCCCGGCCAGACATCTAGATATCCAGATACAAGAAGAACACAAAACAATGTGAAAAGGCAATCACCACATCACATAGTTATTAGCCTGGCAAAAGTAAACAAGAAAGAGGCAATCCTTTGAACAGTAAGATAAAACCAGCAGATAACCTACAAAGGAAAACCTATCAGACTAACTTCAGACTTCTCAACTGAAACACTACAAGCCAGAAGGAACTGGGAACACATTCTCAATCATCTAAAACAGAATAATGGCCAACCTAGAATTCTTTACCTGGTAGATCAAAGCTTCATCTATGAGGGAAAAGTAAGCATTCACTGATGGAATTTGCGAAGACCAGACCTGCTCTGCAGGAAGTACTCAGACCTGCATTATACATGAAACAGCAAAATAAGACACCCACCAAATTAAAATCACTCAAGAGTTAAAGTCCAGAACCTGGATTCCACAATGACTCAAGAGGTGAAACAAAAGAATAAAAACTTATTCAACAATATGGACAGAAATCTACACCAAATAGCAATTCTCTCAATAAATGTGAATGGCTTGAATTGTCCTCTGAAGAGACATAGACTGGCTGAGTGGATAAAAAATTATAAGCCAAGTATCTGCTGTCTCCAGGAAACATATGTAAACCACAGACACTTTCAGACTCAAGGTCAAGAGTTGAAAAACAAACATTCAGGCAAATGAAAGCCAAAAGAAAGTTGGGGTAGCTATTCCTATTTCAGATAACATAAACTTTAAAATAGCAAAAGTAAAGAAAGACAAAGATGATCACTACATAATGGTGAAAGGAAAAACTGAAAAAGAAGATTTAACCATTCTTAATATTTATGCAGCCAACACATAGCACCCAGATACATAAAGCAAACCCTGTTTAATCTATATAGAATGATAAACAGTAATGCCATAGTAGCTAGGGATTTCAACACCCCACTGACTGAACTGGACAGATCCTCTAAGCAGAAAATAAGTAAAGAAACAATGGACTTAAACAGAGCTCTAGAACAAATGGGTCTACAAGACATCTACAGAATATTCCACCCAAATAAAGACAAATATATATTCTTCTCATCAGCTCATGGAACTTTCTCCAAAATCGATCACATACTAGGCCACAAATCAGACCTCAACAAATTTAAAAAAGTAGAAACTGTACCATGTATATTCTCAGACCACAGGGGTATAAAATTAGAGACCAATTCCTACAAAAACACTCACTGTTTAATTTCCTTGACTTTTTAAAGCAATCTATTGCTGAACACCTATTGGATCAAAGAGGAGATCCAGATGGAAATCAAAAGATTCTTTGAACTAAATGATAATGGGGACACAAGTTATCAAAATTTGTGGCATACAGCAAAAGCATTTCTGAGAGGAAAACTAATAGTATTAAATGCTCACATCCAAAAGACAGAAACCTCACAAATCAACAAACTAACAAACCATTTCAAGTAACTGGAAAAGGAAGAGCAAATTAGTTCTAAACCTAGCAGAAGAAAAGAATAACTAAGATCAGAGCAGAACTAAATGAAATTGAAAACAAAAGAACTATATAGAACAAAAATTGGCTTTTGGAAAAGATAAACAAAATTGACAGCCCTCTTACTAGATTGATAAGAACTAGATTGATAGAACTAGATTGACAAGAACTAGAAAGGAAAGGATTTTAATAAACTCAATCTGAAATAAAAAGGAGCAGTCACTACAGACATCGCAGAAATACAAAAAACTATCTTTGAATACTATAAAAATCTATATGCCCCAAAACTACAAAATGTGGAGGAAATGGAAAAATTCTTGGAAACACAATTCCTGAACAGACCAATATCAAGCACAGAAATTGGAGCAGCAATTAAAAATCTTCCAACCAAAAAAAGGTCCTGGGACAAGATTGTTCACACCTGAATTTTACCAAACCTACAAAGAAGAACTCTTACCTACACTGCAAAAATTATTCCACAACACTGAGAAGGATGGTATCCTACCCAACTCATTCTACAAAGCCAGTATCACCTTGATACCAAACCCAGGAAAGGACAAAACAAAAAAAGGAAACTACAGACCAATATTCTTCATGAATATAGATACAAAAACCCTAAAGAAAATCTTAGCAAACCAAATCCAACAGCACATCAAAAAAATAATTCATCATGAATTATTCCAGAGGCTTTATTCCAGAGGTCCAACATTGGTTCAACATATAAAAATCTGTAAACACAATTCATCACATAAATAAAAGCAAGAACAGAGACCATGATTTTTTCAACAAACGCAGAAAAAGCATTTGTCAAAATCCAGTACACTTTTATGATAAAAACTCTTAACAACATAGGCATCGAAGGGACATACCTTAAAGTTATTAAGCCATCTACAATAAACCCACAGCCAATATCATACTGAATGAGGAAAAATTGAAAGCATTCCTGCTTAGAACTGGATCCAGATAAGGTTGTCCACCATCTCCACTTCTATTCAACATAGTGCTGGAAGTCCTTGCCAGAGCAATCAGACAAGAAAGGGGAATTAAGATTATCTGAATGGGGGCAGAAGAGATCAAACTCTCACTCTTTGCTGATGATGTGATATTGTATCTAGAAAATCCCAAGGATTCAACCAAGACACTCCTGAAATTGATAAATGAATTCTGTAAAGTCTCAGGTTACAAAATCAATGCATACAAATCAGTGGCATTCATGTGTGCCAGTAACAAGCAAGCTGAAAATCAAATCAAAGATGCAACACCTTTCCCAATAACATCAAAGAAAATTAAATATCTATGATTACATTTAAAGAAGGAGGTGAGAGACATATATAGAGAGAACTATGAAACATAAAGAAATTGTAGAGATGTAAACATATGGAAAATCCTACCATGTTCATGGGTTGGCAGAATCAATATTGTTAAATGTCCATATCACCTAAAGTGATCTACAGAATTAATGGAATCCCTATTAAAACACCATCTTCATTCCTAACAGATCGAGAGAAAAGAATTCTATGCTTCATATGGAACCAGAGAAGACCTTGTATAGCCAAAGCTATCTTAACCATAAAGAACAAATTAGGAGGCATCAGTCTACCAGACTTCAAGTTTTACAATCCGGTTATAGTAACCAAAACAGCATGGTACTGGCACAAGAGCAGAGATATGGACATTTGTAACAGGACTGAGAACCCAGATATAAAACCATCCTCATATTCTAATCTAATCTTCGACAAAGCAGAAAAAAATATACATTAGGGGAAAGAATCTCTGTTCAATAAGTGGTGCAGGGTAAACTGGATAACCACCTGCAGAAGATAGAAACTGGATACCGAACTCTCACCTCTCACAAAAATCAACTCACTATGGATAACAGACTTAAACCTAAAGTGTGAAACCTTAAGAATTCTGGAAGAAAATGCTGGGAAAACTCTTATAGACATTGGCCTAGACAGAGAATTTGTGAAGACCCCCAAAACAATCACTGCAGCAACAAAAATAAATAAATGGGGCCTGATCAAATTACAATGCTTCCACACAGCCAAGGAAACTATCATTAGAGCAAATAGACAACCTACGGAATGGGAGAAAACATTTGCTTTCTACACATCTGATAAAGAGCTGATAACAATAATCTGTATAGAACTTAAGAAAATCAACAAGAAAAAGTCAAACAACCCATCAATAAATGGGCAAAAGGCATGAACAGAAACTTCTCAAAAGAAGACAGACTAATGGCCAGCAAACATATAAAAAAGTGCTCAACATCTCTAATCATTAGGGATATGCAAATAAAAACCACATTGAGAAATCACCTAACTCCAGTGAGAACTGCCTCTGTCAAAAAGTCCCCAAACAACAAATGCTGGCATGGATGTGGAGAGACTGGAACACTCTTACACTGCTGGTGGGACTGCAAATTAGTACAACTCTTGTGGAAAGTAATTTGGAGATACCTCAAAGAGCTAAACATAGAAATGCTACTTGATCCAGCAATTCCACTACTAAGCATCTACCCAAAGGGAGAAAAAAAATTCTATAATAAAGACATCTGCAGTCGAATATTTATGGCAGCACAATTCACAATTGCAAAGATGTGGAAACATCCCAATAAAATGTGGTATATGCATACAATGGAATACTACTCAACTATAAAAGACAATGGTGAACCAGCACTTCTTATATTATTCTGGCTAGAGCTTGAGCCCATACTTTGCAGTGAGTTATCACAAGAATGGAAAAACATGCACCACATGTACTCACCATCAAACTGGTACTAACTGATCAATACTAAGGTGCTCACATGGTAGTAATATTCACTGGGTAATGGTCAGGTGGGGGTGTGTTGGGGTAAACTCACAACTAAGGGAGGTAGAGTGCACTGTATGGGGGAAGGGCATGCTTGTAGCCCTGGGTTGGGGAAGACAAAGGCATTACATGTAATCAAAATATTTGTACTCCCATAATATTCTGAAATAAAAATTATTTCTAAGATATGTTTTCTCTTAAGAGATTTCCAAATTCTGATGTGTTCCCTTCAATAAAATTTACATTATATGGCACATTTTACCTAGTCTAACTTTATATTTACCACACTTTGTATTAGGATCTAATAACCCTCTTATCCATGAACACTGTATCCACCTTATCTCAATTAAGTGATGAGAATTTCAGTCATTACATATAAATGGTCTTAAACTCACCAAATAAAAACAATTTTTCACCCTAAAAAATTCCAGACCTCTCATTATACCCTGAAATGTTCTGTATGAAATAGCACGGGGTGGGGAGGAGAGTGACAGAACTGTAGCCACAATACAGGCAACAAAGTAAAACGGTTGTGAAGCATATGTTGGTAAGGATGACCATAAAGAGACGGCAAGGAACTGGAGGTTAACTGGGAAATGAAAGAAGCAGAAATCCTATTTCTAGGCTGGGTGTGGTGGCTCACGTCTGTAATCCTAGCACTCTGGAAGGCCAAGGCGGGCGGATCGTTTGAGCTCAGGAGTTCAAGACCAGTGTGAGCAAGAGCGAGACCACGTCTCTACTAAAAATAGAAAGAAATTGGCTGGACAACTAAAAATATATAGAAAAAATTAACTGGGCATGGTGGCGTGTGTCTGTAGTCCCAGCTACTCGGGAGGTTGAGGCAGAAAGATTGCTTGAGCCCAGGAGTTTGAGTTTGCTGTAAGCTAGGCTGATGCCACAGCACTCTAGCCCAGGCAACATTGTGTCTAAAAAAAAAAAAAAAAAAAAGAATTCCTATTTCTAAATTCAGAGTCAATTGTGCAGCCTGAGAACAGGTAATCTCTCTCCACACGCAGAATCAGTGCCATTTCTTCACCTGGCTATTTTAAATTTCTTACCTGGAACCACAAACTTACTCCAATAGGAATACTTACCGCTAATTATGGAGCATATATTAAATACCAGGTGTTGTCCTAAATTTGTTCACCTCAGAGAACTATCAAAATAACCTGATAACTTTTGAATCCTCCCCAGTGTTCATATAAATTGGCCCAATAAAGTCAACAAACTCAATAATGTCAATTATAAAAAGTGAAAAGAACAATAATTTTAAAAATGGCTTAAATAGGGTTATTCAATTGAGAAGAAAAAAATAAGATTGTACTAATTAATATAATTTAACTAAATACACTATGGACTTACATCTTCAAATTATTTTGGAATCACCATCAAATTTTATAAAAAATTTTATAATTCATGAGCATTACAAATGCTCATAAAAATCATTCATAATCTTTGAAACAAGAAAATTATCCAGTAGGTTAGCAGGAGTAACAGGCTATTAAAAAGAAAGGATTTGCCAGGGGAGATTCAGAACCAGGAGCCATAAGATTTTAGAGAAATAAATTCAATACAAAGGAGAGAAAATATATTTATTCAGAATCTTTAAGGTTTTCAGTTTGCTTATAAATTACCAATAATTTTTAAATGATTTGTTTTGTTCTAATATTTTTCTTTTCTTCTCAAAGCAGGTACACATTCACGCAGACAAAATTACTTCCTCCATAATTTTCCTACACCTAAAGTTTATATTTAGAACGATAAACTTATATATTTAACTCCATGTAAATCTAAACCAAATGTCTGAATGTGTATTGCAGAACAAAAAGGCTGGAGCTTCAAAAGAAACTGCAGAGTGAAAATTTGTAAATAATCATTCATTATTCAGAAATGCACAGTTTTGATCGTACTTCTATACAGCCTTCATTATAACCATTATAATGACCCTTTAGTTGCAGAAAGAAGAAAAATAAAAATATAAACTATGGAAACAATATCCATGAAATTAATTGAAGTCTGAAACCTCTCGGGGCAAAAAAGATGACTAGTGATGTAACGTTCAACTATGCTACCCAATAGCATATTGTTATTATATGTTACCTACAACCTTGGAAAAGATGGGATAGGTCAATGTTGGTGGCATGATAACGTTTTATTCTATGTACAACACTGAACACATTAAAATGACTGTTTTATTAAAATAAAAGAAGTATACATATAGTCTTTAAAGAGCATTTCAAAATCCATTGCATTTTATTACCTTAATATGTAATTGGTATTAAAAAATTACTTGTAAAATTCAAAATGCCTCTCATAATATTACCCTTAACACCCACCTCACACGTTACTTACAACATTGTTATAATTTCCTCACAAAGATCCTTTCCATTTACATTTTCTTCATGCAGCTTTAATTTCGTGTCCCTAATTTTCTTTGGAAAAGTATATAAATAATGCCCACCTAATTTAGAAAGAACTTTCATATCTTTGATGGACCAAAAACTGACCACATGCTTCATAGAAACACTAGAAATGAAAATATAGCATCAAGTAATTTGAATGTTGAAGGATATCAGCATTTAATATTCAAAAATTTATTTCAATAAAAAATATTTTAATTGTAATTATAACTCATCAAAAATTAACCTCTTGCTCTATTTAAACCCACAAAAAACTTATCTATTTTAATTTTGGATTATTCTCCATAATCATCCTCTGAAAGTATTATTGCCTTGGTACCTTTTTTTCCCTCTTTTAATATATTTGTTCATGTTTAAATCTCAGAATATTATGGGAGTACAAATCCTTTGGTCACATAAATTCCCTTTGCACCACCTGAGTCAAAGCTACAGGCACGTCAATCCCCAAGAAAACATGCACCATATCTGTTAGGTGTGAGTTTACCCATCCTTTTCTCCCCACCACCTACTAGATCCCCAGTGAATGTTACGACCATTTGTGCACATAACTATTGATTGATTAGTACCAATTTAATAGAGAGTACATGTGATGTTTGTTTTTTTGTTCTTGTGATACTTCATTTAGAAGAACAGTTTCTAATTCCATACAGGTTAACACAAGAGGTATTTTCACCATTTTTTAAGGCTGAGTAGTACTCCCTGGTATACCTCTACCATATTTATAAAACCACTCATGTATTGTTGAGCACTTGGGTTGTTTCCACATCTTTGCAATTGTGAATTGTGCTACTATAAACATTCGAGTGCAGATGTCTTTTTTATAGAATTTCTTTTGTTCTTTTGGATAGATGCCCAGTAATGGGATTGCTGGATCAAATGGTAGGTCTACTTGTATCTCTTTGAGGTATCTCCATATTGCTTTCCATAGAGGTTGCACTAGTTTGCAGTCCCACCAGCAGTGTATGAATGTTCTTATCTCTCTGTATCCATGCCAACATTTGTTGTTTTGGGACTTTTTGATAAAAGCCATTCTCACTGGAGTTAAGTGATATCTCATTTGGTTTTGATTTGCATTTTCCCTGATGGTTAGAGATGTTGAGCATTTTTTCATGTTTGTTGGCCATTAGTCTATCTTCTTTTGAAAAGTTTCTGTTCGAGTCTTTTGAATACTTTTTAATGGAGTTGTTTGATTTTTTTCCATGTTGATTTGCCTGAGTTCTGTGTAGATTCTAGTTACAAGCCCTTTGATGGCTGTGCAGCATGCAAATATTTTCTCCCATTCTGTAGGTTGTCTATTTCCTCTAATGATCATTTGCTTGCCTATACAGAGCTATTTCATTTGATCAGGCCCCATTTATTTATTTTTATTGGTACTGTGATTGCTTTGGGGGTCTTTTTCATAAATTCTTTACCTAGGATAATGTCTGTAAGAGTTTTTCCAACATTTTCTTCTAGAATTCTTATGGTCTCACTCTTAATAGTTATAATAGTATCTTTCTTCATTAATATTCTGATGCACTCGAAAGCTTTTATTTTGTGAAATGTATTTCAGCAATCATTACATTTATGTCATTTTTATTCAGTATAAACTCTCTGATGTAAAGTAATATGTGAGTAGTTACTAATGGCATTTCCACATTTTTACATTCATAGGATTTTCCTCATATATGAATTCTCTCATGTATAGTGAGGTGAGAGCGCCAGATAAAGGCTTTGCCACATTCTTCACATTTGTAGGGTTTCTCTCCAATGTGCCTTCTCTTATGATTAAATAGTCTTGACAAATATTTAAAGACTTTGCCACATTCTACACATTGGTGGGGTTTCTCTGCAGTATGAACTCTCTTATGTAGAGTTAGACATTGGTACTGGGTAAAAGCTTTGCCACATTCTTCACATTTGTAGGGTTTCTCTCCAGTATGAATTCTTTTATGTGTGCTAAGATGTGAGTAACACCTGAAGGCTTTGCTACATTCCTCACATTTGTAGGGTTTCTCTCCAGTGTGCATTCTCTTATGTAAAGTGAGGTGTGAGTATTGGATAAAAGCTTTGCCACATTCTTCACATTTGTGAGGTTTCTCTCCAGTATGAATTATCTTATGTTCAGTGAGGTGTGAGTACTGGGTAAAAGCTTTGCCACATTCTTCACATTTGTGAGGTTTCTCTCCAGAATGAATTCTTTTGTGAATAGAAAGATTTGAGTAATGCCCAAAGGCTTTGCCACATTTTTCACATTTGTAAGGTTTCTCTCCTGTATGAATTCTCTTATGTTCAGTGATGCTTGAGTACCAGGTAAAGGCTTTGCCACATTCTTCACACTTGTAGGGTTTCTCTCCAGTATGGATTTTTTTATGACAAGAAAGGCTTGAGGCATGTTTAAAGACACTGACACATTCTTCACATTTGTAGAGTTTCTCTTCAGTATGAATTCTTTTATGAATAGAAAGATATGAGTAATGCCTAAAGGCTTTGCCACATTTTTCACATTTGTAAGGTTTCTCTCCTGTATGAATTCTCTTATGCACAGTGAGGTTTGAGTACTGGGTAAAGGCTTTGCCACATTCTACACATAGGTGGGGTTTCTCTGCAGTATGAACTCTCTTATGTACAGTTAGATGTTGGTACTGGGTAAAAGCTTTGTCACATTCTTCACATTTGTAGGGTTTCTCTCCAGTATGAATTCTTCTATGTGTGCTAAGATTTGAATAACGGCTGAAGGCTTTGCTACATTCCTCACATTTGTAGGGTTTCTCTCCAGTATGAATTCTTTTATGAATAGAAAGATATGAGTAATGCCTAAAGGCTTTGCCACATTCTTCACATTTGTAAGGTTTCTCTCCTGCATGAATTCTCTTATGCTCAGTGAGGTTTGAGTACTGAGTAAAGGCTTTGCCACATTCTACACATTGGTGGGGTTTCTCTGCAGTATGAACTCTCTTATGTACAGTTAGACGTTGGTACTGGGCAAAAGCTTTGTCACATTCTTCACATTTGTAGGGTTTCTCTCCAGTATGAATTCTTCTATGTGTGCTAAGATTTGAGTAACGGCTGAAGGCTTTGCTACATTCCTCACATTTGTAGGGTTTCTCTCCAGTATGAATTATCTTATGTTCAGTGAGGTGTGAGTACTGGGTAAAAGCTTTGCCACATTCTTCACATTGGTGGGGTTTCTCTGCAGTATGAACTGTCTTATGTACAGTTAGATGTTGGTACTGGGTAAAAGCTTTGCCACATTCTTCACATTTGTAGGGTTTCTCTCCAGTATGAATTCTTCTGTGTGTGCGAAGATTTGAGTAACAGCTAAAGGCTTTGCTACATTCCTCACATTTGTAGGGTTTCTCTCCAGTGTGCATTCTCTTATGTACAGTGAGGTGTGCGTATTGGGTAAAAGCTTTGCCACATTCCTCACATTTGTAGGGTTTCTCTCCAGTATGAATTATTTTATGTTCAGTAAAATGTGGGCATAGGTTAAAGGCTTTATCACATTCTTTAAATTTGAAAGGTTTCTCAACAGTATGTTTTATACTATGTCTATTTAGATTTGACAATTTCCTAAAGACTTTCAAAAAATTATTATATTGGGAGATTTTGCAATGGGTGGTTGTTACACATTGGTTAAATCCACTGTAACTGCTTTTCTGAACCTTACAGTCACCCACACTTTCCCAGTCTTTCCTTAAGGTTAAATTCTCAAGCCCACATCTTCCATAACTTCTCAATATCACTTTTTGGAATAACTCTTCTATTCCCCGCTCTGGCAAATGGTCTAGAATACAGCAAGAAGATACAGCTGAAAGAAATAAAAATAACAACTTATTCTACTTAGTTTTTCAGAATCAGATGAATATATATTATAAATTTAACAAAGAAAATTATACCAAACACATTAGCAAGATGGCATAATAAGACACACCTTTGGCCCAAATTTCTCCAAACATATATAAACTTAATAAAAACATATTGCCTAATTGCCTTTGTGAAAATTCTGAAAACCAGTTAAATGTTTACAGCACCTTGGAAGAGAACAATTCCAAGAGCCACATAAAAGGGGGGAAAAGTTTGTTACATTAACCCACCACAGTCCTTCCATTTCCTTAATACCACATTGTGCATATACAGGATTCAACTAAAACTCCTGGATTCTCAAAAAAAGAGAAAGAAAGTAGAGGCACATGTACACCTCCTTGCAGGTTTTGGAGGCCTTTCCAAAAACTAATTTCTGTCTCCCATTAAACAGAGTGCTGAAAGGAATGGTGCTATACTTTGGAAGACAGACAGGGTTTGGTGAAAGCAAAGGCAAGTAACAGTTATAGCAGCAGAGAGACTTCAGTACCAAAGACAGAAAACAGGCGTAGTGAGTAATTACAGGGTCTTAAGAAGAAACATGAAAAAATCTTTTTATCCGGAAAATAAACAAATAATTCTACAGAAAAAATGTCCTGAGAACAGATTTGAGGGCTGCCATAATCTCTAGCACAGCCAAGTGGTATCAGAATCCCCCAGGACAAAGCCACTTTATAAAGATTGTGATTGGTGGCTTTTTCCTTAGTCCCTAAATATCGACAGAAAATTACTACACATATAAAGAATCAGGATAACCTAACCCAAAAAAAGAAACAAAACAAATAATCGGGAATCAATCATTAAGAAATGGAAGTATATAAATTGCCTGAAAAAAATGAAAACATCTGAATGATGCTCAATGAGTGAAATAAAAACACAGACAACTAAATAAAATCAAGAAAATGAGAACATCAATAAAGATTAAAAGTATAAAAGAAAACAATTCTGGACCTGAAAATACAAAAGAAATGACTAAGATATTTTCAAATGTAAAAAAACAAACAAAAAAATCATGAATCTCAACAAACTTCAACTGGGATAATAAAAAGACCCATAATATGACAGATTATAAGAAAAGTTTTAAAAGTCATGAACAGGAAAAGAATCTTGAAATCACCAAGAGAAAAGTGATGTATCATACATAAACATGTTCCTATGAGATTATCAGTGGATTTATCAAGAGCAACCTTCCATGCCAGAAAAGAGTTGAGTGACATAGTCAAAGTGCTGAAAGAACAAACCCTTCACAGTAAAATACTATATCCAGCAAAATTGTCTTTCTAAATGCAGGAAATACTTATCAACAAAATCAGATGTTGAAAATGTCTGTCAACACTAGACCTGCCCTAAAAAATGCCAAAGAGAGCCCCTTTTATTGAAAATAAAATGATGCTAGAAAACAACACAAAAGTATATAAAAATAAAAAAAGTCTCTGGGAAAGATATGAAAGTGCACCTAAATAAAACTCTGCAGTATTATAATGATGGTGCAGAAAACACATTTGATTATGCTCTAAAATTTAAAAGACAAAAGCATAAAAAGAATCATAAATATCTGTTAATGGATATATAGTATAATAAGATATGATTAGAGACATCAATAACCTAAAGTTGGCCAAGCATGTTGGCTCATGGCCATAATCCTAGCACTCTGGGTGGCCACAAGGCAGAAGGATGGATTGAGCTCAGAAGTTCAACACCAGCCTGAGCAAGAGCAAGACCTCATCTCTGCTAAAAATAGAAAAATTAGCTGGGTGCAGTGCTGTGGCATGTACCTGTAATCCCAGTGACTGGAGGGACTGAGGTAGGAGGATCACCTGAGTCCAGGAGTTGAGGTTGCAGTGAGTTACAATAATGCCACTGCCCTCTGGCTAGGGTGACAGAGTGAGACTGTCTCAGAAAAAAAAAAAAATTTAAAAAACCCAAAGTTGAGGACAGATGTAATGAGAAATAATTTCTGTATACAGCTAAAGATAAGTTGTTACTTTACGAGTTTAAAATATATTATTGTAAGTATAGGAGATTGTATGTAATCTCCATGGTAACCACAAAAAAATATGAAATATATTAAAATATATGAAATATACCTTATTTCATAAAATATACTTTAAATCAAAACTGTCATTACAAGAGAAAGAAGGATATTAATAAGTATTCATAGGCACCTATGATTTATTTATATATATAAAAATTTTATATATTTATATATAAATGAATACACAAATAAATGAATACAACACACACACATAAAATCAGGGCTCCCAAATATATAAACCAAACCTTGACAGAATTGATTCAAGAAATGCACAGCCATGTAATAGTAGGATACCTCAATACTCAACTTTTAGTAATAAATGATAAAGCAAAACATGTTAATAAAACAGAAATAAAAGTATTACAAAACAATTATACTTAATAGACATATAGAGAACACTCCACGCAACAGCAGCAGAATAAACAACCTTCTCAATAGTTCATAAAACATTCACTTCGATAGACCACACATTAGGCCACAAAACAATTCTTTGCAAACTATTAAAAATTAAAATCTTATGGACTATTATTGATGATGAAAATGGAACAGAACTAGAGTTCAATTTCAGAAGGAAAACAGGAAAATTCATAAATAAATGGAAATTAAGTGACACAGTCAAATGTGCTCTTATTCAAGTGTTGGAAAACTTAATATCGTTAAGATATCCATAGTGCCCAATGAAATATCACTTGTCACTCATTAGATAGATACTATAAAAAAAAGTTTGTAGAGCATGTAGAGGAACTGGAACCTTTGTGAACTGTTGGTGGTGAAAATGATTCGCACACTGAAAATAGCATGAAAGTTCCTAAAATGTTAAAAATGGAATTATCATATGATCCAGCAATTCCACTTCTGGATATGTACTTGAAGCATGCAACACAAAATCTAGAAGAGATATTTATGCATTGATGTTCATTGCAGCATTATTCACAAAAGCCACATATATAGTAAAACCAGATGTCACTCAATTGATGAAGAGATTAAAAATGTGGCATATAAAGACAATGGAGGCCAGACAATGGTGGCTCACGCCTGTAATCCTAGTACTCTGGGAGGCCAAGGTGGGAGGATCTTTTGAGGTCAGGAGTTCAAAACCAGCCTGAGCAAGAGTGAGACTCTGTCTCTATTAAAAAACAGAATGAAATTAGCTAGACAACTAAAAATACATAGAAAAAATTAGCCGGGCATGGTGGCGCATGCCTGTAATCCCAGCCACATGGGAAGCTGAGGCAGAAGGATCGCTTGAGCCCAGGAGTTTGAGGTTGCTGTGAGCTAGGCTGACGCCACGGCGCTCTAGCCCAGGCAACAGAGCAAGATTTTGTCTCAAAAAAAAAAAAAAAAAAAGACAATGGAATATTGCTTACCCTTGAAAAAATTATGTTGCGTTCTATGGTAAGAATAAACCTTGAGAATATTATTTTAACTGAAACAACCCAGTACCAAAGTGAAAGACAGTTTGATTTCATTTATATGAAATAAAGTAGTAAAACTCATAGAAACAGAAATTAGAATGGAATTTGTCAAGGGCTGGAGAGAGGGTAAAATTGGCAGCTGTTACTTAACAGGTATAGAGTTTTAGTTTTGCAGGATGTAAAAGTTCCAGAGGTCTCATGCAGAGCAATTTAAATTTACTTAACACTACTTGAATGTACGCTTAAAAAATTTTAAGACAGTAATATGTTATGTGTTTTGACCGCAATTAAATTTTTTCAACAGGATAACTAAAATAGATAATTATAAAGCTTGTAAAAAAATTACCTTCAAATAAAAAACATTTATTTCACACAAAGAAAATATAGATTCAACAATAAACATATAATAAAATTAAGACTATTTCCATGACTACTCATCTAGACAGGATAAAAGAAAACCACTGAAAATTATCCAGGTAAAGAAATATACAAGATAATCCAAAAACAAAGTTTGGGTTTTCTTTATAGAGAAAAATACACACATATATAATTTGGAATAGATATATGGCTGACTCATATTTTAATTAAGCCACACATTGACTTTACCCCCACACACACACAGTTGTAATTTCATCCAAAATTATAAAACATAGGTAAAACACAATAAACTGATGTCAAGAAAGATACCTGAAAAAGGAAACAGTAACACATAATTTCAAAACAAGAACAAGGGAAAGGTTTAGATAAAATCCTGTGTTCCAAATTTGATATAGAACAAAATAGAAAGTGCATATGTATAGTGAGAATAATATAAGTATGATGGAAGACTAGGAAGTTTCCTGCTTATATATCCCCTCACAGGAAAAAAAATTTGCAGCCATCCATGAAAAAAAGTCCATTTATGAGAGCCAGGCATAGTGGCTCAAGCCTGTAATCCCAACTACTAGGAGGTTGAGGCAGGAAGATTACTTCAGTCCAACACTTTGAGACCAGCCTGGGTGATATAGTGGGACCCCATCTCAAAAAATAAGTGCCTTTATGAGAGCTTTAGGTGGGGAGCGACATAAATAATGGAAGCAGTTGTAAAACTCTGCTAAAGCCCAAGCCCAGGGAGAATCGTTTTGAGAAAGGCAGAACCTCATTCTGGTGGTAAACCTGAGGAAAACTAGTCTTGGCTGCAGACCAGAAAATGACTCAGTCAACGTGGTACGACTGATAATTCTGAAGTGACTATGCAGATGACTTCAACTCCTCTAAGCCATGGTCTAGGAGTGATCATTCCTATCCAGAGACCTGGGGAAAGATGCTCATTTGTGGTCATGGAAGCAGGCCTTCAAACTTTGGCACTCACTGTGGTCCTCTGAAGCAGTTGTGTGACTCAGTTACAGTTCTCTTATCCACAGTCCATAGCTAGTTCTTCCTACCTAGGAATCCACACAAGGATCTGGGAAAAAACTCTCTTATATTCAGTGGGAGCCACAGTTATACATATACTTGACATCAGACCCACCATATGCAGACCCAACTGCAAGTCCCAGCCATACAGATTAAAGTCCCGAAGGCAATCAAGTCTGTCCACGAATCAGACAGAATTGACAACCATCCAAGCCACTGGTAACAGGTCCATTAAATGGAGACCTCACTTCAGACCAAGAAGCAGTGTTTTAAGCCAAATATAACCACTCTTTGCAAACCCAGAAGAGAACGTATCAGCCCATGAACCTAAGAAGGAAAAAACTTTAACTGCAAAAACTGGTTTATGAGAACTAGAAGAGGTGTTTGCTCCTTTGGACACACAGACACCAATGCAAGGCTATACTGTGCCCATTGTCAATGTTTCTGTTTTATCATACGATTATAAGTCCTAGGAAGAAACATTAGGCATGAAAATTTTTAAGCAGCCATCCAAATAGAAAAAAAAAGAAGTAAAACAAACTGTCACTGTTTGTAGATGACAAGGTCTTATATACAAAAAACCCTTAAGAGTACAACAAAAACCTGTATAAACTAAAAGAATTTATTAAGTAAATTAGCAGAATATTAAATTAACACACAAATATCAGTTCTATTTCCATACACTAACAAGAAACTAATCATTAATAAAGGAATAACATAAACTCATTTTTGAGTGCATTAAAATAATATATTTTTATCAATAAATTGTACCAAGGAGATGAAAGAGATATACACTGAAAAATTAAGACGTTGATGAAGGAAACTGAAGAAGACACAAATGAATGTAAAGACTTTCCATGTTTATGAACTGGAAGAAAAAATACTGTTAAAGTGTTATATTATCCAAAGTGATTCATATATTCAATGAACTCCCCTCAAAATCTGAATGGCCTGTTTTCATTGTAAAAAAAAAAACCCAATCTAAAATTTTTATGGAACTACAATAGACTTTTAACATGCAAAATAATCTTGAGGAAGAATAACAACACTGGGGGCATGATACTTTCTGATTTCAAAGCATACTTCAAAAGTATAGTAATAAAAACAGGATCAAAAAATGACACAAAACCAGTGGCACACAATAGAGCATAGAAATAAATCCATGCATACAAGACCAACTGACCCAAGAATACACAGTTCAAAAAATATAGTCTCTTCAATACTTGGTGCTAGGAAAACTGGATACTCACAAGTGAAGTACAAAATTAGATAATTTGTTTATACACCATACCCTCAAATTAATTCAAAAAGAAGACTCATGTAAGACGTGAATTCTTTAAAATCATAAAAGAAAACATGAAAAACCTACTTGATACTGACATTGGCAAAGGATTTTTTGGATATGACACCAAACATATGACAACAAAAGCAAATATAAACAAGTTGGACTGCACTAAAAGTTTTTATACAGCAATAAAACAATAAAATGTACAGAATGGGAGAACACATTTGAAAACCATGTATCTGATAAAATGTTAATATCCAAAATGTCTTAAAACCTCATACAAATCAAAGGCAAAAAATAATAATAGTAATAACCCAAATGAAAGACAGGCCAAAGACTGAAAAGTTACTTCCTTCATGAAAACATACCAATGGTCAATAGGTATATGAAAAGATGCTCAACATCACCAATCATGAAGCAATTAAAAATAAAAAGCCTGATAAGGTATCACTTCATACATGTTAGAATGACTAATATCAAAAAGAGGAGGTAACGAGTTTTGAAAAAGATGAAATAAAGAAATCCTGTACTATTATTGAGTTGTAAATGGTAGAGTCATTACAAAAACCAGTATGGAAATTCTTTAAGCAATAAAACTTTAGAACTACCACTTTGTGGTATATAATCAAAGGAAATAAAATCATAATCTTACAGAAGTATCTGTATCCATGTTCACTGCAATATTATCCACAATTACCAAGATAGGAAAACAACCTAAATGTTTGTAAATACTGAATGGATAAAGAAAATGAGGTATATATACAATAGAATGTTATTCAGCCATAAAAATATTATTCAGCCATTTTGACAACATAGATGGACCTGGAGGACATTATGCTAACTGAAATAAGCCAGGCACAGAAAGACAAATACTGCATGATCTCACTTATATGGGGAATATAAAAAGGTTGAACTCATAGAAGGAAAGAGGACAAAGTTGGTTGTTAGGGCCTGGGATGGGGAAAATGGACAGATGTTGTTCAAAGGGTGCAAACTTTCAGTTATAAGATGAATAAGTTTTGGAGACCTAATGCATAGCACCATGACTATAGTTAATAATAATGTTTTGTATCCTAAAATCTGCTAAGACAGTAGACCTTAAGTGTTCTCACTATCAAAAAAAAAAAAAGTAACTGTACGATCACAGATATGTTCATTAACATGATTTTATTAATCATTTCACAATATATACATGTATCAAATCATTACATTATATACACAATTATATACTTATATAAATTTTATGTGTAAAAATGTGTGTGTCTGTGTGTATGACACAGTAACTATGTCATAGTTACTACAGTATACAGCATATAGTATGACAAGGTAACTATAATATGATATAGTTTGGTAAACTTCAAACTAAATAAGAAAAAATTATAAAGTGACAGTTATTTAAAAATAAGGTAGATTGGGTATGGTGGCTCATGCTGTAATTATAGCACTCTGGGAGGCCAAGGTGGGAGGATTGCTTCAGGTCACGAGTTCAAGACCATCCTAAGCAAAAGCAAGACCAGGTCTCTATAAAAAAAAGAAAAACTAGCAAGGCATGGTGGTATGCACCCACAGTCTCAACTACTTGGGAGGCTGAGGCAGGAAGATCCCAGGAGTTTGAGTGAGGTTGCAGTGAGCTATGATGATACCACTATACCCTGTCTCCAAAAATAAAAAAAAGGAAACAAGTGGGAGTTTAATATATGCATGGCAATGTAGTAGGCTCTCCAAAAACACAGTGTATTTAAGAAATGTAGAGAGGGTACCTGAAACTATATTAAAGTTGATGAATTCAGGCTTATAGAGTTGAAATTGCTTAACATAGTTCATAAAAAAACCAGAATTTTGAAGTAAAATAACATTAGATTTCTTATATTTGGGGAGATAATTAGTGTTCTGATAAAATTCTTGTGTATGAATTTCTATAGAATCACATTTAAACTCTCTACACGATAGAAAACCATTAAAGCAGAAAACATACCACATTTCTTTGTGGTATTCCAGGGATTTCTGAACCAAATACCAGTATCAATTACCACTTTACTCACACATTTCAGATGTGGTGTAAAAGAAAAAAAATTTTTAAATGTTTCAGTTCCTCAAAAACACACAGATATTTCCATGTCCTGAAAAGTAACAGAGCAGCAGTCAGATTTTGCAGTCCCATAAGACCCATGAACAGGTCTTTGGTTCTCACTGTAACCTTGAAGAAAGATCACTGAAGGGGAATTAATTCTTAGAAAAGTTAAAAACAAGGGGGACAAGATGGGACAAGATGGCTGACTAGAGACATTGGTCACCAGATCATCTCACAAAGTAGAAAATGTTTTAGATGAAGAAAACATAGCTCAGGTGTAATTCTGAGAGAAAAGTGCCAGAACTTATTGGTAATTCCATAGGAAGTTGCAGAGCAAGATTTCAGCATAGTTGAACCCCTGAGAAGCTTGGAGTCCTGTGGAAAAGGGAGGTGGGAGGGTCTTGTTTCTCCTTCCCTCACACCTCTGGTAGTCCACAAGCTCCTAAGCTGCTGGAGAGCTTTTCTACCCTCATAAGCCCCAAATCTGCTCCCACCAGCAAACTGGGATATTCTTGAAAAGCACCGGCTGCCAGCCCCCTCGGGTTGCTTCAAACTACCACAGACCCAAGCTGAGATGGCGAGCACTATGCTGCTTCTTCACACATTGTCTGCATTTGTAGTACCTAGGGAGCTTCAACCCTTCAGTTTCTATGTCACTGGTCCCCACACAAACATTTCCCAACTCCTGCCCAGATTTCAGTGGCCATGGGAGCTGGTGGGTACTAAGGGAACTCTGTAATCCCAGAGCGTGGACATTCAGGGTGGGCTGCCTTCCAGGGATAAAGACAAAGAGAACCAGAATGCCAGCTCTCCTCCCTTTAGACTCTTTTCATTCCCCTCCCCTTCCCCACCCATTGCCTCTAAGTGGCAAGGGTGTCCCAAGGGATAATTGAGCTGGGGCTCTCAAGAGCAGCTGCTTCCCCTCTGTTGGCAAGTCCATTACGCTGAGGTTTCCACAGAGAGTGAGGCTCATACCTTTCCTCTTAAAGACCTGCAGCAGACCAAAGGGCATTCAGATTCTGAGATTCCTGCCTGCCAGCCCTCCCCAGTGTAGCTTACCTGGCTTCTCCAGCACAGCAGGGCATATCTCAAAGCAGAGAGACATAAAGAATACTTGAGCACTTTATGAGCAACTCAGGATCAGCATGCATCTCCCTGGCATGGTCAGGGATTAAACTTAGGGGACCAGGGGACAGGCCCACAGGCTGGATCCCATACCCCTAGGATTCAACTGTGGTGCTCAGGGACATGGAGGAGAGATGTGTGAACTAATCTTGGGAGGCAAGGGAACCCATGTGGGCAGAATTGAAAGGAAAATGCAGCGTGTCTGAGCTGTGGTGTACTTGTAGAGCATCCCTGCTCCCACAGGAAAGCTGTGCTTTTGGTCTGGGGCAGGATCTGGAGCAGGAAAGCTCTAAGCCTGAAATGCCATTGGTGGTGAGCTCAGCTAGTTTGGGCTGCTGCTTGCGGCTAGATGCTAGAATGAGACCCATAGCGCAGGACAGGAGAGAAGAGCAAAACCTCTTGACAGCCAGTCTGTGAATCCCAGACAGCCCTGCCCCATAAGCAGACTTTCTGGCTTGGTGGGGCTGCTTCAGCCCCTCCATGGTGGCTTTCCCCAGTGGCCGGAGAGCTGAGCTCCAATCCCTTTCAAGACAGTTCTATTGTGCTCACTCTGTGGAGCCTGAATGCACACTAATCTAACCCAGCACTGTTCAGTCTCACTTCTTCATTCACCTCTAATGTGATAGTCCCCTGGGAGCTCCAAGGCCCCGTCCGCCCTGTGGGACATCAGAGTGCTTCTCCTGATTGACAAGAGCTGGTCACAGGCCCTGAAAAACACCACGGAAGCTGACTCTTTCCTGCAAGCACCACCTCCTGACAGGGAGGACAACTTATACAGACCATTACAGCATTTACTGATTCAATCACACAGGGGGTGGCTGACTCTTACCAATAAGTACCACCTACCTATCTCAGAGATTAGACTGTGCAACCCAATAAAATTCACCCTGCTAAGAAAACCACAGGGCTGGGGAAAGAGAAAGGATTTCAAAGACCTCCATCTTCCCTTGTCATCAAGAGACCTGACTTTGAAGGAACATACCTCAAAATTATAAAAGCCAAAGATGGGAAACCCACAGCCAACATACTGAATTGGTAAAAATTGAAAGCATTTCCCCAAGAACTGCAACAAGACAAGTGTGCCTGCTGTCCCCACTTCTACTAAAGATAGTATTGTAAGTCCTAGCCAAAGCAATTATGCAAGAGAAAGAAATCAAGGGCTTCCAAATCAGGAAAGAGGAGGTCAAACTATCCCTGTTCACTGATGATATGATTGTGCATCTAGAAAACCCTAAAGACTACACCGAAAGACTCCTGGATATGATAAATAAATTCTGAAAAGTCTCAGGTTACAAAAACAGTAAACACAAAACAGTAGCATTTCTACGTATTAATTATAGTCAAGCTGAGAGTCAAATCAATGACTCAATGCTATTCACAACAGCTAAAAAAAAAAAAATAAAGTGCCTAGAAATATACTTAACAAAGGAGATTAAAGATCTTCACAAGGAGAACTACAAAACACTGAGGAAATAAATTACAGGTGACACAAATAAAAAAAAATCCCCTGCTCATGGATTGGTAGAATCCACATTATTCAAATGCACATACTGTCCAAATTGATTTACACATTTAACACAATCCCCATCAAAATACCAACACCACATTTCATAGATCTAGAAAAAATGATCCTAAGATTCATGTGGAACCAAAAAAGAGGCCAAATAGCCAAAGCAATCTTAAGCAAAAAGGACAAATCTGGAGGCGTCACATTACCTGACTTCAAATTATACTGCAAGACTATAGTAACCAAAACAGCACGGTACTGGTATAAAAGTAGATACATAGACAAATGGAACAGAATACAGAACCCAGAAATTAAAAAAAAAATCTACCTACACCAACTGATCTTTGACAAAGGAGACAACAATATACAGTGGGGAAATGAAGCCCTATTCAGGTAATGGTTCTGCAGAAATTGAATAGCCATATGCAAAAGAATGAAACAAGAACCATCTCTCTCCCCACAGACAAAAAAAATTAACTGAAGATGTATTAATGACCTAAATGGAAGGCATGAAACCATAAGAATTCTAGAAGAAAATGCAAGAAAAACTCTTTTAGACATCAGCCTAGGCAAAGAATTTATAACTAAGACCCCAAAGGAAAATACATAAGAACAAAAATAAGCAAATGGAACTTAATTAAAAAGCTTCTGTATAGCAGAGGAAATAATCAACAGGGTGAATAGACAACCTACAGAATGAGAGAAAATATTTGCAAACTATATATCCAGCAAAGGACTGATATTCAGAATCTACAAAGAACTCAGACAAATCAGCAAGGAAAAAACAAAGTAGGCAAAAGACATGAATAGAAGTTTTTCAAAAGAAGACAAATAGCCAACTAACTTAGGAAAAAATGCTCAACATCACGAATCATCATGAAAATTCAAATAAAAACTACAATAAGGCCAGGCACGGTGACTCACACCTGTAATCCCGGCACTCTGGGAGGCCGAAGCGGGAGGATGGTTTGAGCTCAGGAGTTCGAGACCAGCGTGAGCAAGAGCGAGATCCCGTCTCCACTATAAATAGAAAGAAATTAGTCAAACAACTAAAAATACAGGAAATTAGCCGGGCATGGTGGCACATGCCTGTAGTCCCAGCTACCTCGGGAGGCTGAGGCAGGAGGATCGCTTGAGCCCAAGAGTTTGAGGTTGCTGTGAGCCAGGCTGATGCCATGGCACTCTAGCCCAGGCAACAGAGTAAGACTCTGTCTCAAAAAAACAAAGAAACAAACAAAAAACTACAATAAGATACTACCTTACCCATATCAGAATGAACATAATTAAAAAGTCAAAAAATGGGGGGGCAAGGGCAACATACGTAACCTAAACATCTGTACTCACATAATATGCTTAAATAAAAAAAAAAAAGAATGGAAAAACAAAAAAGTCAAAAAACAATAGATGCTATTATAGATGAAGAGAGAAAGGAACATTTACACACTGTTGGTGGGACTGCAAATTAGTACAGCCTCTATGGAAAAGTGTGGAGATTCCTCAAAGAAATAAATGTAGACCTCATTTGAACCAGCATTTCAATTGCTTGGTATCTACCCAAATGAAATGAAGTCATTTTACCAAAAAGACACCTGCACTCTCAAAAGACAATCAGAATTGCAAAGGCGTGAAATCAACCTAAGTTCCTTTTAATTCATTAGTGGATAAAAAATGAGATGTGCATATAAATACATACACACACACACCATGGAGTACTACTCAGCCATAAAAAGGAATGAAATAATGTCATTTGCAGGAAGCTGGATGAAACCAGAGATCACTGTCCTAAGTGAAGTCTCTCAGGAATGAAAAATCACATGTTCTCATTAGTAAGTGGGAATTAATAGATGGGTACACATGGGCACAGCTGATATAAAGGACTTGAGAAACCAAGAAGGGAGGAGGATGGGAGGGTGAATGTGGGATAAAAATCTTACCTGTTGGATACACTGAACACTATTCTAGTGAGGAACACACCAAAATCCCTGACTTCAAAATTATACAAGATATTCATGTAACAAAAATACTTGTACTTAATTAATGTTTTGAAAAAACTGTCATCAAAAGAGACAAAGAAAGATGTTAAATAATAATATAAGCACCCATTCACTGGGAATCTATATTTTTTTATATATAGACATTTCAGATATTTATATAAATGTTTTATACATATTTATACAAAGCAGCATTATAGACATATATGCAAATATTTCATATATACTTATACATATTTTGTTACATATATTATATATAAACTGAGGTCCCCAAATATATGAAGCAAACATTGACAGAATTGAAGAAATACACAGAAATGTAATAATAGGATACTTCAGTACCGCACTTTTAGTAATGAATAACAAAGACACATTAATAAGGGAACAGAGAATCTGAAAGCAATAAAAAACAATTATACTTAATACACATACAGAGGCCAGGTGTGGTGGCTCACCCACTCTGGGAGGCCAAGGTGGCTGGATTGCTCAAGGTCAGGAGTTCAAGACCAGCCTGAGCAAGAGTGAGACCCCATCTCTACTAAAAATAGAAAGAAATCAGCTGGACAACTAAAAATATATAGAAAAAATTAGCCAGTCTTGGTGGCATGTGCCTGTAGTCCCAGTTATTCAGGAGGCTGAGGCAGAAGGATTGCTTGAGCCCAGGAGTTTGAGGTTGCTATTTATAAATAAATAAAATAAAATAAAATAAAGTAAAAAAATAGAAAGAAATTAGCTGGACAACTAAAAATATATAGAAAAAATTAGCCGGGCTTGGTGGCATGTGCCTGTAGTCCCAGTTATTCGGGAGGCTGAGGCAGAAGGATTGCTTGAGCCCAGGAGTCTGAGGTTGCTATTTATAAATAAATAAAATAAAATAAAGTAAAAAAATAGAAAGAAATTAGCTGGACAACTAAAAATATATAGAAAAAATTGGCTGGGCATGGTGGTGTATGCCTGTAATCTCAGCTACTCGGGAGGCTGAAGCAGAAGGATTGCTTGAGCCCAGGAGTTTGAGGTTGCTGTGAGCTCGCGCGATACCACAGCACTCTAGCCAAGGCAACAGAGCGAGACTCTGTCTCAAAAAAAAAAAAAAAAATACACATTTTGAGAATACTCCACACAACAACAGCAAAATATACTGTCTTTTCAAGAGCTCATAAAACAGTCTCCTGAATAGACCTCAAATTAGGCCACAAAATAATTCTTCACAAACATTTAAAAATTAAAATCTTGCAGACTGTTATTTATGACCAAAATGGAATGAAACTAGAAATCAATAACAGAAGGAAAACTGGAGAAATCCATAAATAAATGGAAAATAAATGACACACTCTTGACTATGCTTTTTTTCAAGTGTTAGAAGGCTTATTATAATATTATGAAGATGTCCACATTGCCCAAGAGACAATCATCCCAAACTCATTTGAATGGGCACTACAAAAGAAAATTTGTGGAGGATGAGGACAAACTGGAACCCTTCTGAACTCCTAGGGGTAAAAATGATGCAGCCACTATGAAAATGAAGAATCTCGAAGAAATATCTGTGCACCCATGTTCATTGCAGCATTATTCACAAAAGCCATAAGAAAACCAGCTGTTGCTCAACTGATGACTAGATAAAAAATGTGGCATATACAGAAAATGGAATATTATTTGCCCTTATAAAAGAAAATCTTTCCACATTCTATGATAAGGATAAATTGCTGAGAATATTACGTTAACTGAAACAACCCATTAACTAAGAGACAGATAATGTATGATTCCACTTATATATCTTATGGAATCAAACTCTTAAAAATAAAAAGTAGAATGGAGTTTGTAAAGGGATGGAGAGGCTGTAAAATTGGCAGTTGTTACTTAATGGATGTGGGTTTGTAGTTTTGCAAGATATAAAAAGTTCTACAGGTCTTTTGCACAGCAATTGAAATATACTTAACTTTACTTAAATGTATACTTAAAAATATTTAAGATGGTAAATTTTGTTATGTGTTTTGACAATTAAATTTTTTAAAAATGGTAACTAAAATAGATGATTATAAAGCTTTCCAAAAATCACCTTCCAATTGAAAAGTATTTCTCTCATACAAAGAAAATATAAATTCATCAATGAACACATGATCAATTAAGAATATTTCCATGACTACTCACCTAGACAGAATAAAAAACCATTGAAATCATCCAGGTAAAGAAATTTACAAGATAAGCCATAAATAAAGTTTGGATCATATTTATAGAGACAAATAGACATATATAATTTAGGATAGATATTTGGTTGATTAATTTTTTAATTAAACCACACATTGATTTAAATTTATATACAGAGTTGCAATTACAACCAAAATTAGAATACACAGGTAAAACAAAACACACAGTATGTCAAGCGACATACCTTAAAAAAAACACAGTAATATGTAATTACAAAAGAAGAGTAAGAGAAATGTTTAGACAAATCCTGTATGCAAAATTTGATAGTGACATTAGCGAGAGGGAGGAATAGGAAGTGTCCTACTTATATATTCCCCGACAGCAACAAAAATTTGGCAGTCATCCATGGGAAAATGTGCCTTTATGAGAGCCAGGCACAGTTGCTCAAAACTATAATCCCAGCTACTTGGAGCCTGTGACAGGAAGATCACTTCAGTTCAGCAGTTTGTAACCAGCCTGGGTGACACAGTGAGATTCCCCCCCATATCAAAAAATAAGTGCTTTTATGAGAACTTTGCATGGGAGGGGGATATATAAGGGAGGGGGTTGTAAAATTCTGCTAAATCCCAAAACCAAGGAGTGTCATTTTGCAGGCCTTCATGCAGGTGGTAAACTTGACACCTGGACAGCTAAAGACCAAGAAATGACCCAATGAATTTGGTACCACTGAGAATTCTAAAGTGACTATGTAAGTGTTTTCAACTTCTCTCAGCCGTAGTCCAGGAGTGATCCTGCCTAGGAACAGACTTGGGGAGCAATGTCCATTTGCAGACACGGAGGCAGGCCTGCAGACCTTGGCAGTCACTGTGGTCTCTGAAGCGGTTTTGTGACTCAGTTTTAGCCCTCTTAGCCACAATCCATAACCAGTCCTGACCATCTAGTGACTGACATAGTGAGCTGGGGAAAACGTATCACATATTTAGTGGAAGCCACACTCATAAATACACTTGACATCAGGACCAACATGCGCAGACCCGACTTCATGTCTCCATCCTATAGATCAAAGTTTTGAAGGCAATCCACCTTGCCCAGGAATAAGACAGAAGTGACAGCCATCCAAGCCCTTGGTTACTCGCCACTAAAGGGAGGCCTCACTGCAGAGCAAGAAGCACTCTTGTAAGCCAGCTAAAACTCCTTTTCTTTGCAAACCCAAAGAAGATCCTATCAGCCTGTGGACCCAAGAAGGAAAGACCTTTAAATACTAAAAGCAGTTTATAAAAATTGAAAGAGATGTTTGCTTCTTCAGATGCACAAAAACCAATGCAAGACTGTATTGTGCCCATTTTTAATGCTTTTTAAAAAAATTATACTATTGGGAGTACTAGGCAAAAATATTAGGCAACAAAATTTTTAAAAAGCCATCCAAATAGAAAAGAAGGAAGTAAAATGTCACTGCTTTCAGATGGCATGATCTTATATGTAGAAAACCTAAAGAGTACAATGAAAAACTGTTTCAACTAAAAAATCCACTCACTAGGCCGTGCTCGGTGGCTCACACCTGTAATCCTAGCACTCTGGGAGGCCGACACAGGAGGATTCCTTGAGCTCAGGAGTTCGAGACCAGCCTGAGCAACAGCGAGACCCCGTCTCTACTAAAAATAGAAATAAATTGACCAAACAATTAAAAATAGAAAAAATTAGCCAGGCATGATGGCACGTGCCTGTAGTCCGCTACCCGGGAGGCTGAGGCAGGAGGATCCCTTGAGTCCAGGAGTTTGAGGTTGCTGTGAGCTAGGCTGATGCCACGGCACTCTAGCCCAGGCAAGAGAGTGAGACTCTGTCTCAAAAAAAAAAATGCACTCACTAAATTAGCAGATTAAATTAACATACAAATATCAGTTATGTTTTCATATACTAACAAACTATCTAATAAAGAAAATAATATCATTTACAAAGTATGAAATAACACATTTTTAGCAATAAATCATACCAAGAATGTGAAAAAGTCTTACACTGAAAAATATAAGATATTGGTGGAGAAAACTGAAGAAGACACAAATGAATATAAAGATTTTTCATGTTTATGGAATGGAAGAAAAAATACTGTTAAAGTGCTGTATTATCCAAAGTGATTTATAGATTCAATGAACTATCAAAATTCTAATGGCATTTTTTTACAGTAATAAAAAACACAATCCTAAAATTTTTATGGATCTAGAATAGACTTTCAATAGCCACAATAATCTTGGAGAAGAAGAATAAAGCTGGAGGCATTGCACTTTCAGATTTTAAACTATATTGCAAAAGTATAGTAATAAAAAGAGAATGTATGTGCATAAAGATGACACAAAAATCAATGGAACAGAATAGACAGTCCAGAAATAAACCCATGCATACAAGGTCAAATATTTGATAGGGGCACCAACAACAATGCAGAGTGTATCGTCTCTTCAATAATTGATGCTATATTGGATACTCACAAGTAAAAGAATAAAATTATACCATTTTTCTTACACAGTACCCAAACATTAAATCTAAATGAAATAAAAATTTGTATAAGACATGAATTCTTAAAATTATAAAAGAAATCATATGAAGAACCTTCTGATGTTCATACTGGCAATGGATTTTTTAGATACAACAACAAATGTATGACAAAAAGAACAAATATAAACAAACTAAAAAGCTTTTGCACAGCAAAGAAAATAAGAACACTTACAGGATAGGAGAAAATATTTATAAACCTCTGATAAGAGGTTAATATTCAAAATATACCAAAAACTCATACAATTCAAAGGTAAAAACAATAATAATAACCCAATTAAAAAATAGGCAAAAGAGGCCAGGCGTGGTGGCTCACACCTGTAATCCTAGCACTCTGGGAGGCCGAGGCAGGTGGATCGCTCAAGGTCAGGAATTCAAGACCAGCCTGAGCAAGAGCAAGACCCCGTCTCTACTAAAAATAGAAAGAAATTATCTGGACAACTAAAAATATATATATAGAAAAAATTAGCCAGGCATGGTGGCACATGCCTGTAGTCCCAGCTACTGGGGAGGCTGAGGCAGAAGGATTGCTTGAGCCCTGGAGTTT
>CAUYSK010050771.1:0-15001 GCA_963575035.1 Avahi laniger | reverse complement strand
TGGGCTCAAGCAATCCTTCTGCCTCAGCCTCCCAAGTAGCTGGGACTACAGGTATGCGCCACCATGCCTGGCTAATTTTTTCCATATATATTTTTAGCTGTCCAATTAATTTCTTTCTATTTTTAGTAGAGACGGGGTCTCCCTCTTGCTCAAGCTGGTTTTGAACTCCTGAGCTCAAACAATCCGCCCGCCTCGGCCTCCCAAAGTGCTAGGATTACAGGCGTGAGCCACCGCGCCCGGCCCATCACTGGCAATTTGTGTTTAAGTCTTATCCCTTACCACCTTTGAAAGGTCTGTCAAATTTATCCCTGCCATCATTGCTGAACAGGCTAACAGCCTCTGATTTCTGGGATTAATATAATAATTTCCTAACCAATCCCCTTCTTCTAGTCTAATCCGTGTTGTAACTATTCTCAGACAGACTGTTTAGGAAATAATTCTGTACTTTAACATTCTTCCCCTGGCCACTCATCTTAGCATTACTAAGCATTTTACTGTGGGCATGGAAAATGGGAAGCTGAACAGGATACAGTTCTGATCTAAAATAATTTTTATGAGGAGGTGGAGTCTAAATATAAATGTGATTTCTACCTTTAAGTAACATTTTTTAATTTGAAGAGACTGCATAAATACTAGAGAAATTTAATAAATAGTGAAATAGTAATATCTATTTTCCTTTTTTCTTCCAGGTTCCTGTCGCATGTAAATCTTGTCCCTGTGGTTACATATTTATCAATAGGAAACTTCTAAAAATAAAACACGCAGAGAAATCATCACCTTTTACAGGTAACTGTGAGAGTTCACCACCTTTCGCCTTTTTTGGTTTCTATTATATAAATTTAAAATGAATTTTTATGAGTTAAAAATTTTTTTTGCTGGTGAGATTAAAATGTTAAAATCAATTGAAATATGTTGTTGGGTTTTATTAGATACAATTATTTATGAGATTGATTTATTCTTTATCCAGTTTAGATGTTAACTCCTTCACAATACTGATAAAGCTTTTTACAAATTTTAGTGAGAAATCTCAATTTGAAAATGTTAACTGTGGAGAAAGGGAACCTTGGTTTTAGCATAACTTTTTAAAGTACCAGTTATTTTGTTCAATTCACTGATTTAGACTATCTAAAAAATTGCTGTTTACAGTTTTGTTTGAGCTTGTAGCTTTCTTTTTAATGTTGACTAGGTTTATCTAATAAATGTGTTTGCTCAGAGAAGGTGGGTTTTTGTTACTCTTATTTTTTCTGATGATAAAATCAGATATTATAATAGTGGTGAACCAAAATGAGAGTAGATTTTTTATAAGCACTTATTGAGTGCCTAACATTATGCCAGGTACTGTTTGTTTTGGACATATAACAGTAAATCTGCTGCCAAGACTGTCATGAGCTTACATTCTAGTGGGGGGAGATCTACATATAGAACATACAGGAAAATTAACAACTAGTAATAAGTGCTGGGTAGGGAATTAAAATAGGGTACTGCCCTAGAGGTTGACTAGAAGGCTAGTTTTGATCGAGTAGTCAGAGAATGCTTCTTTGAGGAGGGGACATTTTAGCTAAAACATGGACATAGATGAAGGGGCCAACCATATGAAAACCAGGTAAAGCAAATTCTAGGCAGAGGGAAAAGCAAATGTAAAAGTTCTAAGGCTGGATTTATTCTAGGAATGCAGAGTTGGTACTAGGGAATCCATTAATATGCCATATTAACAAATCCAAGGGGGAAAAAATCATAGTACTATCTCTATAGATAGAGAATGCCTTTGACAAAATTCAGTACCCATTCATGGCACTCAAGAAAATAAGAGTTGAAGAATATTTTTTTAACATGATGAAGTATATATCTTAGTGTTAAAGTTAGTATCTTATTTATTTATTTATTCATTTTTTGAGACAGAGTCTCACTCTGTTGCCTGGGCTAGAGTGCCATGGCGTCAGCCTAGCTCACAGCAACCTCAAACTCCTGGGCTCAAGCGATCCTCCTGCCTCAGCCTCACGAGTAGCTGGGACTACTGGCATGCGCCACCACACCCAGCTAATTTTTTATGTATATATTTTTAGTTGGCCAGCTAATTTCTTTCTATTTTTTTAGTAGAGATGGGGTCTCGCTCTTGCTCAGGCTGGTCTCGAACTCCTGAGCTCAAACGATCCTCCCGCCTTGGCCTCCCACAGTGCTAGGATTACAAGCGTGAGCCACAACGCTGGGCCTAAAGTTAGTATCTTATTTAAATGGGGAAACCCTGCAGGCATTTCCTTTAAGATCAGAAACAAGACAAGTATCCCCACTGTGTCCACTACTGTTCAGCATTTTATTAGAGGAAGTTAGCTAATGTAATTAAACAAGAGAAATCAATAAGAGGAGTAGGATGGGTAACAAAGAAGTAAATCTATATCTGTTTGCAGATCATAGTATACCTGGACCCTAGAGAATCAGTAATAAAACTAACTGAAACAGTAAAAGCATTGAGTAAAGTGGCAGGATTTAAAATTAATGTGTAAAAATCAGATTTCATATATACAAATCATAAACAGAAAACATAATGTTAGAACCCCATTTACAATGGCAACATAAAAGAATAAATACTTAGGATTTGCTAAGAAATTTACTAGGAAATGTGCACAACTTATACACGGAATATGAAAACACTCCTGAAAGATGCTAAAACAGATCTAATCAAATGGAAGAACATGCCTATTCTTTAATAGGATGACTCAACATTGTAAAGATGTCAGTCTTCCTTAAGTTAATCTATAAAATCAATGTAATCCTAATAAAAATGTCAAGTTATTTTATAGAATCAGACAAACTGATTCTAAAGTCCACATGGAAGAACAGGCATACAAAAAAAAATAATAAGGCAGGTTTTTCCATATGGAAAAATGGCATCTAAAATCCATATGGAAAAACAGGAAAATGGTCAATCGACTTTGAATAAGGATACCAAGGAAGTTAAATGGAAAAGAATAGTCTTTACAACAGTGTTGGGATACCATGCTGAATATCCACATGTGAAAGAATGAAATTGGGCCCCTGTATCACACATACATAAAAATTAACTAAAAATAGATCATAGATCTAAAATCTAGGAGCTAAAACAATAATACTTTCAGAATAAAACATAGCAGTAAATCTTCATGACCTTGGGTTGGGTAGTGGTTTCTTAAATATGCCACCAAAAGCACAGGTGACAAAAGAAAAAACAGATAAACTGGACTGCATAAAAATTAAAATGTTTATGCTGCAAATGATACCATCAAAAAAAGTGAGAAGACACCTCACATAATGGGAAAAATATTTGCAAATGACATATCTGATAAGGGACTGTATCCAGAATATATAAAGAATTCTTACATCTCGATAATAAAAATAAATAACCCAGTTAAAGGATAGGTAAAGGATGGGAATAGACATTTGCCCGAAGAAGTCGTACAACACATGTAAGTGAAGTGATGCTCAGCATTGTTAGTCATTAGAAAACACAAACCAAATCCACAGTGACATGCTACACGTCACACCCACTGGGATAGCAATGATAAAAAAGACAAAATAACAGCTTGTGGAAAAATTGGGGCCCTCATATGCCTGGAGGGAATGATAAATGGAGCAGCTGTTCTGAAAAACAGTCCGGCAGTTCCTCAAAAAGTTAAACATAGAGTGGTTTAACCATATGACTTACCAGTTCCACTCCCAGGTATATATCAGAAAGAACTGAAAGCAGGGATTCAAACCATTGTTTGTACACCAGCGTTCACAGCAGCCTTATTCCCAATAGCCCCAAAATGGGAACAGCCTAGATGTCCATCAACTGATGATATACAAAATATGATATATCTATATAATGGAACATTATTTGACAATAAAAAGAAGTATTGATACGTAGTCCAACATGAATGACTCTTGAAAACATGCTATGTGAGAGAACCCAATCCCAAAAGACCACATATTCTATGATCCCAGTTATATGAAATGTCCACACAGGTAAATTTATTAGAGACAGAAAATGGATTAATGGTTTTAGGGCTGGGAAAGAGAGAGGGGGTGAATGGAGAATGACTGCTAATGGGTACAGAGTTTCTTGGGGGAGGTCCAATGAAAATGTCCTTAAATTAGATTCATAACCTTTTGGAACATACTAAAATCAATTGAATTGTGTACTTTAAATGAGCAAATTGTATGGCATGTGAATTATATCTCAGTAAAGCTGTTTTTTAAAAAAATAGAATAGCCAGAAAGAAGAACAGCTATTGCCTGGGTGTGGTGGCTCACACCTGTAATCTTAGCATTTCAGGAGGCTGAGGTGGGAGCATCACTTGAGGCCAGGAGTTTGCAGACCCTGTCTCTACAGAAAATAGAAAAATTAGCTGGGCATGGTAGTGCATGCCTGTTGCCCTGGCTACTTGGGAGGCTAAGACAGGAGGATTGCTTGAGCCCAGGAGTTTCAGGTTGCAATGAGCTATGATGATGCTATTGCACTTCAGCCTGCATGACAGAGAGACCCTGTCTCAGAAAAAAAAAAAAAGAACAACAACAACTACTGAGGGCTGAATAGCCCTATCAGTTACTAAGATATACCATAAAAGCCTCTATAAGGAAAACATTGCTGTATTGGCATATAAATATACAAATAGACTGGTAGAAAAGATTAGTACAGAATTAGACCCAAATTCATATGGAATGTTATATGTGACAAAAGTGGTCTTTCACACACTAGGGTAAAGATGTGCCTTTTCTTTTTTCTTATGGTAATTAATAAATATATAATATATCATTTGCCAGTATACAATTCAGTGGCAAAATTTCAATAATGCATTGAAAATACATTTTCAATGCTATGTACCCATCACCACTATCTATACCCAAAACTTTTTTGTCATTCCTAACATAAAATTCTACCCAGTAAACAATCTCCGCCTTCTTCCCTTCTCCTAGTCCTTGGTAATTTCTATTCTCCCTTCTGTCTCTATGAATTTGCCTATTCTAGGTACCTCATAAGCAAAATCATACAATATTTGTCTTTTTGTGTCTGGCTTATTTCACTATGCTTAATGTTTCCATAGTTCATCCATGTTGTAGTATATATCAACATTTCAGTCCTTTTTATGAGTGACTAGTATTCCATTTTATGTATATACATTTTATTTATCCATTCATATGTTGATGGGTTGTTTCCACCTTTTGGCTGTTGTGAATAATGCTGCTGCTTTGAACATCAGTGTACAAGTATTTGTTTGGGTCCCTGCTTTTATTTCTTTTGGCTATATATGTAGGAGTGGAATTGCTGGGTCATATGGTAGTTCTGTGTTCAACTTTTTGAGGAACTACCAAACTGTTTTCCAGAGTGGCAGCACCATTTTATAGTCCCACAATGTATGAGGATTCCAATTTTTCCATATCCTCACCACTAGCATTCATTATTTTCCATTTTAAAAATCATAGCCATTCCAATAAGTGTAAAGTGATATCTTGTTGAGTTTTGATTTACATTTTCCTAATGACTAATAATGTTGAACATCTTGTCATGTGCAGCATGGTACTTGATTGCAAAATATTGGAAACAACCTAAATTCTCAAATATAAGACAGTGATTGATTAAACTATGGGACATCCATGTAATGAAGTAATGAATCTATTAAAAAAAAAAGAATGATCCAGCTTATCGCTCTACAGAAAAAATAAACAAACAAACAAACAAACAAAAAGAATGAGGAAGATCTCTGTCAATTGATATGGAGTAACTTCCAGGATGTACTATTAAGTAAAAAAAGCAAATCACAAGAGTACTTACAGTAAGATAGATCTTTTACGTAGCAAAGAAGGGAATATAAGACAATACATATACACACATACAAGACAGTACACATGTATCCTGTCATTTGTGCAAAATCAATATAGGGAAGATAAACCGGAAACTAAATCTACCAGTCTATAGATTGGTAACCTATATAGGAGAGGGAGAGGGTAGCCCCTGGGATGCAAAAAACGGGGTAGTGGAAACTGGGTGGCAGGAATGAGTAAGGAGTGTCACTGAAGGGGATGGGAAAGAAAAGCTCTAATATAAGTAACTTTGGAAAACACCATCTTGACCGGATCCTGTAATGTTAAAGACAAGAAGAACTGTACATAAATGCTGTCATCTAGGCAGTAATGTGTTTCTCACAAGAGTATGGATTAGTGATTCTGAAACTACTTTATGTGTGTACTAAAACTGCACAAATAAGTAAATGTTTTAGAATTGGATTTCTCACAAATGAGGAAACAGAAGGCGAAAATAAACTCAGGTTGGATTGGAATCTGAATTATATGTGTGGATTTATGTATATTTCCTAGCTCTGTCCACTGAGAGGGATAGGAATGATAATGCCCCATGGTAAAGAAACCTAGCATCCAGATTTTTATTTCTAACTCACAAATCTCCAATAAAAGGAACCAGAGCTCTTTGGAGAAGTGGTTGATTCCAGCACTGGGACAGGGAAAATACTAGAGGAACCTTGAACATCTTGAGGTGCCAGAAAAAATGAAATGCTTTAAAAAAGGAGAAGGGATGATATGTTGAAAGAATATGGGAGACAACCTGAAGAAGCTCCTAATGGCCAAAGTTGGAACAATTTGAGCAAAATGAATAATGACATGATATCGGATTATCATCTGTAGAATAAAGTAAGTATCCATGAGTTCACACTGATATCAACAAATGGGGGAGAAAGGACAGTTCTTTTTTATAGTAGAATTCCAATTAATAAATATGGAAGAAAAAAAAATAAATGTGGAAGGGAAATAGAAAATTAGCATTAACTGAACACTGTAATAATTGTTACAAACAAGATCCACTGATGGATGATAAACTAGTAGGTAAAAGTTCGAGAAGAAACAAAACTGTAGAGTCTCCACGTATCTCCCCTAAGATCTTCGTTAACCACAAAGGGAAAGAAAGTAACTTTACAGTGATAAAACCTGCCAAAAATTAACCAAATGATCAAGGTCACCATCACAGTAATAAGACATACTGACATAATTATGTGATGCACTGAAAAGTTTACATCATTTCTGTGTATTCTTGTCAAAAACACATACCTTCAGTCTGATCATGAGAAAACCTCAGCCAAACCCAAATGAGACACATTAGACAAAATAACTGATTAGTATTCTTCAAAACAGTCAATGTCAAAGATGAGGAATGACTGAGGAACTGTCACAGATTGGAGGAGTCTAAAGACATGTGACAAGTAAATACAGTCTGGGAAATTTATTATTTTATTTTAGTGGCCTGTTTTGCCTAATGAAGCCTGAGTTTTCTCTTTGAACATTTTAAGTATACTTGTTTAAAAATGTCTCTTTCAGACTGTTGCATTATTTTTATATAGTACTGGGATATGAATTCTATTCATATGTCCCTCGACCAGGGCTTTGAGTTTTCCTTTCTTTTTTTTATATTTGAGAAGTTCCCTTGCATTTGAATTCAACTCTGTATTAAAGTAAGTTTTGTTTTGTTTTTGGTTGTAACTAGCATGTTTGTTTGGAGTGGGAGAGGTGGCCTCTTGCATCAATTAAATCTATTATATTGACTGGATACCTCTTTTCCCCATTTCTATTCCATTTTGGAACAACAGGGTAATTGCTTTCAGTATATCAGGGACTAAAATAAAGCTACTCTCTTCCTTAATATTTATCTTATAGTTGCAATTTTTTTTGTTTTTTTTTTTTTTTGGTAATAATATATTATGGTTGAGGTCAGATTTTTTTTTTCTTGCTTTGGTAATAGAAGATTAATTATCAATTTATTTGAAGTAGTTTAATATGGAATTTAAGAGAGGACAAAAAGGAACAGAGACTTTTCCTGTTTCCACTTTACCATCTTAAAGGCAGAAAGGGGCCGGGCGCAGTGGCTCACGCCTGTAATCCTAGCACTCTGGGAGGCCGAGGCCGGCGGATTGTTTGAGCTCAGGAGTTCGAGACCAGCCTGAGCAAGAGCGAGACCCGTCTCTACTAAAAATAGAAAGAAATTAATTGGACAACTAAAAATATATAGGAAAAATTAGCCGGACATGGTGGCGCATGCCTGTAGTCCCTGCTACTCGGGAGGCTGAGGCAGGAGGATCGCTTGAGCCCAGGAGTTTGAGGTTGCTGTGAGCTAGGCTGACGCCATGGCACTCTAGCCCGGGCAACAGAGTGAGACTCTGTCTCAAAAAAAAAAAAAAAAAAAAAAAAAGGCAGAAAGGTTGCTATGGAGTGATATTTACTCATAAGGATCTGGAATTAAAAGCTGCTGAAAAATAAATTTGCCCCCTCCTACCCTAAGATTCTTCTCACTTCAGACATTGACTAGATTTGAATTCTGCTGAATCGTTCTCTCTCTTTTTTTCTTTTTTAAACTCTTTGGTAGGTTTGGGGACCCAGTTTGTTACGGTTGTAGTATACTAGGCGGTGGTGGACTCTAGTGCCATTTGGAATATGTGACTGCCAGGGGGAAAATGCAGCCTTGGCAAGCGGCTCTTTAACAAATATAATGTGTTATTTTTATTCACTGATACCAAAATTAAGCATGAAGCCCAGTGGAGTCAGAGTTAGACAAGAGAAGATAAATTCTACAGAAATTAAGGATTTAGAAAATATAAACAGGTTGTGCAGTAGCTGTCATTCAGATCATATGAAATGGGGAAGAGGAAGATCTAAAAATCTTCCTGTCAAAAAACACAAGGAACAGGTATTTACCAACCCACTATGGGAGAATTTTCCCGCAAGCATTCAATTGATCTGAGATCTTAATTCGACAGTGCTGAAATAGTTGTTTAATAGGCGTTGTGTTCCTGGATTCAAAAGCACAATTCATATTTTAGTTTGAAAGCATTTTTTCCATGGTAGATGCTTATAAAATTACTGGAAATTGTATTCCTACTGGAAAGCCAAAAGGTTTAAAAGTAACATCCACCTGATATAAACTGATAGCAACAGAGAACAGTGACAAAAATATGTATCCTCCAAATGAAATTGCTGAGATTTGATCAGTTGAAACTTGACCATGTTTCGTAAAGTCGTTATCGGGTCTGTTTTCAATTGTGTTATTTAGTATTCATAACACTATTCTCTTCAGTTTTCTTTGATGATTGAGTTTTTATTGTTTATTTTCTCCACAGAAGTGAACAATACCATATCTTTGAAAGATTTGCGAATACTTTTTTTATATGAATTTAAACTAGGACATAGTGCAGCTAAGGCAAGTAGGAACATTAGTTCTGTCTTTGGAGAAGGCTCTGTTAGTGAAAGGACCATCCGGTGGTGGTTTGAAAAATTTCGTTCTGGAGATCTGAGTCTGAAAAATGAGCCTTGAGGGAGACCCAAATCTGTCTTAAATGAAGATCATCTGAGAGCCATGGTGGACGCTAATCCCAAAACAGCAATTCGAGGCCTTGCAGCAGACTTAGGAGTTTCTGCTACAACAATTTCTCGACACCTGGCTGCAATAGGGAAGGTGAAAAAATTGGACAAGTGGGTAGGTACCACACCAGCTGATGAATGATCATAACCTGAAATGGTTAAAATTTGAAACAGCAAAGACCTGTTTTGGAGACGATCATAAGATTTGACCAAAAATGGATACCATATGGCAATCAAAAGTGATCTGATCAATGATTAGATGTTGGCGAAGTTCCCAAACATTTGTTAAAACCATCATTACAAACAAAAAACGTTCAGGTAACTGGTAGTCTGCAAAAGGGGTATTTCATTATTGCTTTTTAACCCAGGTAAAACTAACAGTTGTATCTTACTGTCAAGAAGTTGAAATTATGCATCAAAAATTGATCTAAAACACTCTTTATTGGTTAGCAAACATGGACCTGTACTTTTCTATGCCACAGACATCACAAACCCCGATAGCCGAGTTAACTGAGTTGGGATGAGAAATTTTGCCACATGTCATACTCACTGGACCTCTTTTCAACAAATTACTACCTTTTTTGTCATTTGGAACTTTTTCTAAGAAACAGCATGCCCCATTGAGAAGCCATAATTAGAGGATTTCAATAAACTTAACAATGTTGAATTTTATAAACATGGTATATATCATTTAATATTTGGAAATATTTATCATTTGGGGAATATTTATCATTTGAGGAACACAATGCTAACTGCTTATTTTGGTTGAATAAAGTATGATTTTTCTCAAAAATAAACGTTTTCATTTTGACCTACAAAAAAGCAATGTCATATAGTTCAACCTCGTACCTTCCCAGGCCCTGGCAGAGCATGAAGACTGAAAGGTACCCAACGTGCTGCAAGACTACAAGTTGCTCCTGAGTTGTTGAGCTTCTTCGCTGGAGGCACAGCCCAGAGTGTATATGAGTGCAAAAGATGCTTAGCAGTTAGCCATGCAAAGATTTGGGTAAAGAGGGTTCCAGGGAGATGGGAAGCATATACAAAGGCCCTCAGATGCTCAGGAAATATTTTTTAAATAAAGAAATGAAAGCATGTTTATAACACCGTACACAGTAGACATGGCTCAGTGAATGCTTTTGTATGATAATATTTATTCCGTCACATAGAGCCAGTCTCTTTCATATGCTTTCCCTTCCAATTCTAGATGTCCTAAAAATGTAAGTGGCCTACTAGAGACAAGAATTAATGGCCTCTCTTGATTTTATAGCTAGATTGCAGCTGCTCTCTGTGGCATCCAGGGCTTAAGCCGGGTAAAGAAAATGAGGTGGTCTCTTCCTGCCATTCCCCCTGCTGACTTCCCGGAGTGGGTCTTACTGAGAGTAGAGAGAGAGAGATGGAGGGAGAGGTGGATTGAAAATCACCCGAAGCAGAACTGACTTTGAGCCCCCAGATCAAGGACCACAGGACACTTTTGTGCAAGTTAAAAAAAGAAAGTGTCCCTTCTGACTGGAAGCCGCCCTGTAGCGTGACACAGGGTTTGTGAGCAGAATGTAAACTGCTCACAGCCCTCATTTATCCCCATGGCTGGATGCCCTGGTCTGGAGACACCTGCCCACTTACTACTCAACCCTTAGGTTTGTCAGAGAGTCTATCCAGAATTTCAGTGCACTTGTCCTTACTCCCAAGAGAATGAAGCTTCTGATTTAGCTCAGACAGGGTAACAGGGCTGAGACCAGAAGTGTGGGAAGGACTTCATTTTGAAGGCAGCATAGGGTGAGGCTAAACGGCCAGAGAGTGCGAGAGGAGTGGCTTTGGAAAGAATGTGGTGTTCTGTAGGTACTTAGACTCTAGAGTAGATGGCAGTTATTTTATGGCCATCCATCCCTCTCTCTCAGATCCCTCAGACTTTAGAGCAGGATGCTGGTCTTTGGTCTAAAACAATCAGTGGATATCCTTGTCCAGCCCAATGCAGTGGTTTGGGGATTAGCAGGAAACACAAACAGAAGCAGAGAAACACGATGAGACAGGAAAAGGAGCAGATGTAGCAGTTGCGCTATCGCAGTTAGTCTTCGCGCAACTCCAAGAAGGGGTGCAGACCTGAAAGATAGAAGCGGGCCCTGTGGTTCATACGGGCACATGGATCCAGCTGAGCTCGAGACAGGCTCTACCGGTGAGTGTTACTGACCATGTGAGCCAATAAATACCCTTTTTGCTCAGGCCATTTTACGTTGGCTTTTCCGTTTTGGCAAAATAAAGATTCTTGGTTGACATGCTCCCTGAGCCTTACTTTCCTTAACTGTAAAATAGGGCTCATGATTCCACCTTGCAGAGTTTGGGAGAAAGTATGACAGTTAATATAAAGGACAAGGCACAGAGTTGATGCCCAATAAATAGTATTTAATACTATGAAAGGAAAAAGCAAAGAAGATAAAAGCAAGGTGTGGGACTCCTGGAGGCCCTTCTGTGTCCAGGCCAGTGGGCTGAGCAGCGCTTAGTCCGGTGACTTAGACTATCCCGAGCTACCCAGCTGCAAAGGAGAGCTGGCCTTTTGAGTCGCTTTGAGCCTGTGGGTTTTCTCCAGTGAATGCTCCCATCCAGTACGTTATTACCATGTAGGAGGAAAAGAAAAGTTCTCTTTCTGGACAAAGATGAGGCTTCTCACGCTCTTTGTCTTTGACTACATTTTTATCATTGTGATGATTCTCTCTCCATTGCCTTGGAAAAGTAGGAACTAAAGCTTTAAATTTATAACTCATTTAGGAGCTATATTTAATTTTCTAGAAAAAGGAGAAATTTTATACATGTAAAGACTTGCCAAGTATCCCAGTGTTCTCATTCTCCTTTCCCAGAAAAGAAAGAAAAGCTTTAAAAGGCTCCTTGGTAGAAACTGTTTTGAATGTCAAAATAAAGAAAGGCGTGGAGATGAGAGGGCCGCTACACCTCATTTCCCCAAAGTCTCCCTGAGGTAGCTTGGGTCCTAACCGCAAGAGAGAATAAAAAGTGGCGTTGAGTAGCCATTTTAATTCATCAGGTAATTAATACCGATTATTAAAGAAGCTCCAGCCTGGTGTAGTTGCATACTGTGAGACCGGAACGCCTGCAGCCACTTTGACGGTGTGCGTGAAAGATCTTGAGCAAAGTTAGTAATCACGTCAAGAGCTAGTGAAAAGCGGACTATTCCAGGACCCATCGTCTGTTTGTTGGATTCTCTTTACCTCTTTCTGTTGGTGCTGCAGCCCCAATATTCTTTTTTAACTTCCCTTTACCTTGGCTAATTTGCCCATGCTGTTCTGTCTAAATATTTGCTACCGCTCTTCACCTCATTAACTGTACCCATCATGCAAATTTCCTCAAGGAAATCTTCCCTAATTCCCCCATCCCACCCCAGGTCAGGGCCCTCCGTGTCTTAGAGCCCCAGTATGGTTCCTTCATAATTCTGATCACAGTAATTATGTATTTATTTATGTGATAATATTTGTGTATCCGTCTTCTCCACTAGATTATAAGATTCACAACCGCAGGACTTTGTCTTTTTGCTCACAAGATCCTACCCCCATCAAGAGCACAAGGTCCAGCACATAGTATGTACCTAGTAAATATTTGTTAAATGAACCAGTAAGTGTAAAGGCAAATTTCATTCACTTTATAGAAAACTTTTGTTTCAGCATCAGTGTAAGTGAGGAATATGTATGATAGCAAATAATTGAAAATTTAATGAACAATGACTTAAACAAGTAAGTTTTGTTTCCTATAGTTTATATGAAAATTTTCAGACATACAAAATACTTGAAATTTACAGTGAACACCTATATGCTCACCGATGATACCACTGACATTTTGCTATACTTGCTCTGTCCATGTAGCCGTACCGCCATCTATCAATCCATCGTGTTTTGTCTGATGCATTTCAATGTAAAATGTGCATTAGCATATTTCACCCTAAATACTTAAGCTTACATAACATTACATAGAGTTCGATATTTGCATAAGGTCTTGTTTGAGGTAAAATTTAATTCCGTAAAATGGCCAAATCTTAAGTGTATCATTCAATAAATTTTGACAGATGCAAAACCTGTATAACACAAACCCCTACTAAGATATAGACTGTTACCATCAGCCCAGAAAGTTCCCTCATACCTCTTTTCAGTTTATTCTCATCTTTACCCCCAGAGGCAAACACTGCTCTGATTTTTTTCTACCGTAGGATAGTTTTGCTTGTTCTAGAACTACACATAAATGGAATCATACAATATATACTCTTTTTGTGTAAGACTTTTTTTTACTAAGCATGCCTTTGAGATTCACCCATTTTGTTGTGTGTATCTGTAATTCATTTCTTTTTAAAGCTGGTTAGTATTCCATTGAATAACTGTGCCACAAATTGTTTATCTCTGTACCTGTTTGATAGACATTTGTTGGGTTTCCCCCCTCCCCCCGTTGAGGCCAGTTATGAATAAAGCTGTTATGAATTATTCTCGTACAAGTCTTTGTGGACATATGTTTTCATTTCTCTGGGATAATACCTAGGGTTGGAAATACTGGGTCATAGGCTATCCGTGTATTTAGTTTTCTCAGACCTTCTTCCAAATTAATTGCACCAATTTATACCCCCTCCAGCAATGTGAGTTCCAGTTTCTTTACAGTATCACTAACATTTGATGTTATTAGTCTTTTTAATTATATCCACTCTGAGGGGCATGGAGCTGACTCTTTCTTTGAGTTATTTCTCCATCCCCTTACATGATAAGGAATACATAGGGAGGCAGGCCAGGACTGGGGCAGCTACTCAACAATGCTGCCAGGGGACTCAGACACTTTCTAGCTTTGTCTTCATCCTCCTTATTGGCCATGATCCCATGCCTGGCACCTTCTAAAATGGCTTTCAGTGATGCTCGCCTCTTGGTATTCTTGTCATTCTGAAATCCCTTCCTCTCTGTGTGGGCTGGACTTAGTGACTTTAGTGATGTGCTTCTAACAGAATGCAGCAGAAATGAAGGGATGCCACTTCTGATATTACTAGGTCATAAAAAGACTGTGGTGGCTGGGCATGGTGGATCACACCTGTGATCCTAGCACTGTGGGAGGCCGAGGTTGGAGGATTGCTTGAGGTCAGGAGTTTAAGATCAGCCTGAGCAAGAACAAGACCCTGTCTCTACAAAACATAGAAAAATTAGCCAGGCATGGTGGTGCTCACCTGTAGTCCAAGCTACTTGGGAAGCTGAGGCAGGCAGGAGAATTGCTTGAGCCCAGGAGTGTGAGGTTGCTGTGAGCTATGATCATGCCACTGCACTCTATCCCAGAGAGCAGAGTGAGACCCTGTCTCAACAAAAAAATAAATAAACAAATAAGTGGCTTCTGTATTGAGTGCTCTTATTCTTTCTTGGATTACTCTGGGGGAAACCAGTTGCCATGTTGTGAGGCAGCCCTGTGAAGAGCTGGGGCCCGTTGACAATCACGCGCATGAACTTTGGAGTGGATCTCCCCCTAGTTGAGCCTTCAGATGTGATTGAAAAGCCATCCCTGTATTCCTGACCCACAGAAACTGAGATAATATTGTTTTAAGCCACTGAGTTTTGGGGTAATTTGTTATGTAACAATAGATAACTAATACAGCACTTCATTTTCT
>CAUYSK010050767.1:0-30048 GCA_963575035.1 Avahi laniger | reverse complement strand
GGACCACCTTCATATATGCAGTCAATCGTTGACCAAAACGTTATGTAGTGCGTGACTACATTGAAAGGCTTCTGGAGGGTATAATAAGCTTAAAGACGGTACAAAGGAAACTATGCCAATGAAAAAGGACGGGCACGGTGGCTCACGCCTGTAATCCTAGCTCTCTGGGAGGCCGAGCGGGTAGATCATTCTGAGCTCAGGAGTTCGAGACCAGCCTGAGCAAGAGCGAGACCCCCATCTCTACCAAAAATAGAAAGAAATTAATTGGACAGCTAAAAATATGTATAGAAAAAATTAGCCAGGCATGGTGGCTCATGCCTGTAGTCCCAGGTACTCGGGAGGCTGAGACAGTAGGATTGCTTGAGCCCAGGAGTTTGAGGTTGCTGTGAGCTAGGCTGACGCCACGGCACTCGCCCCAGGCAAGAGAGTGAGACTCTGTCTCAAAAAAAAAAAAAGAAAAAGAAAAAAATGAGGCCATCATCAACTCCAGATAAAACATAAAATTGGAAAAGAGAAGAAACATAATCATGATACAACCAACTTGACTATACAGTAAATGTTATTTATATAATTATAATAATATAAATACTGAATAAGCCCCAAAAATCATAATAACTATTTTGGGGGCAAAGGTGTTTATAGGGATGGATAATAAGAAAGCTGAATCCTCAACTACCAAAATAGATAGTGTGAAAGAACTAATTGAGAAATAGCAGTGTAGATAAACATATTAGTTTGAAATACAGATTTCTGTCTGAAGAACAGGTAAAAGTAGTTGCTCCCCAGAAATGGGAATTTGGGAGGGATGGGTAACATACTATTTTTACTTACAAGTGCTTTAGTAATATTTGACTTTTTCAATTATGCACACATATTACTTTGAAAAAATATGAATTTTGAAAAAGTTTTTGAAATTAAGTTAATGAACAAAAAGAAAGACTTTGCGACATTAATCGTAAGTCTTAATAAACATTAAAGTTGTTCTATACTACATTCTCCTACCTTCTCCCCAAAACCAAACATAACCCTCAACATTTCAGTTAGTTCTAATTCAAGTTTCTATATATTTTAAAAAAATGAAACTATAGTATCCTAGCCTAATCCTCACCATTCTCCCCATCCTTCCCACCTTTAACCTGAATTTTTGGCAATAGTATGATGGTATATGTTTAATAACCGGTTTTCTGGAGAAAAAGTCCTGATTTGTGGCATTTGCCAATTTCCATGGTATAAATACTCCCATTCACGGCTAATTTAAAGCTACCACTGTGACGTCACTGAATGTGGAATTGGGAATAAATGCTTCCAGTCAGCTCTTAGCAGCCAGTGCAAACTGGCTTCACCAAACCATGGTCTTTGGGTCTCTAGTTTTATCAGCCTCTATGCTTCCTACCAGACCTAGGATATGGGGGAGACCCGATTATCTCCCGAAAAGAGCAGGAAGTCCCTAGGGGTACACAGCAGCAGTAGAAGTAGATACTCAAGGAAAGTAAAGTGGTTCTGGGTGCAGGGAAAGGGTTGTGAATTTACCACCTTCCTTCCCCTCTCCACCTGCCATACTCCCACCTCCAACAGAGTTACCTGCTCATTGGTGACCCCTGGGCGCAGGGTCCCATGCTTGTAGTCCTCCAGCAGCTGCACGGCCTCTCTGAGACGCCTCTGCAGAGGAAAGAAAGAAACACTGAGGGGCACAGATCCAGGGCTCCTGTGAATTTTTCCCTTGTAGGATTACATCAGTGTCAATCAAGTATTGAAAGTGTTTACAATGTGCAAGGCCTCAGGCCTGTCCTCGGTTCATAGACACACAAAAAATAATAAAGAAGGATACCACCTAAATGTCCTTTCATCGGGAAATGGCTCAATGACGGTGGTGTAATACTACTATGGAGCAGTATTCAGCAGTTTAAAAAGTGAAGTAGAGCTACATGTGACTCCATGGCTATATCACCAAGATATTTTCTTGAGTAAGAAAACAAATTGCCAAGTAGTTCGATGATGTTTGTTGTACCAAATAACACACGCACATGTAAAACAATATTTTCTATGAGAATATTTATGTGTCTAAATGCATAAAAAACGTCCTAGAAGGAGACCTACTAGAATTGTAGACCTACATAGAATTGTATGATTTTTAAAATCTAAAGAGATAGCAAGTGATAGAAGGTAGACTTTGTCTACCAAAAGACTTGTATAAGAATGTTCATCCTGGCCTACAGAGGACAGAAAAAAAAATTAATTAAAAAAACAAGAAAAAAGAATGTTTACAGCAGCACTATTTATATAGCCCAAAACTACAAATAATTAAACAGTAGAATGAATAGGTAAATTATAGTATATGCCCACAATGAAATATTATACAGCAATTAAAAAGTAAATTACAAATACATGTTATAAAAGTAGATGAATCTCACAGACATAATATGGCAGAATATGTTTTCCAAAGATGGCCACCCCAATATTCCTGTCTCCCATGTTCTTCTAGAACATTCCTACATCCTCATCTAGAGGTAAAGTCTATGTCCCCTCCCCTTGATTCTGGTCAGGACTTTGTGACTGCCTCAACAAATAAAGAATGACAGAAGTAAGGTGATGTAACCTCATCTTAGAGCTAGATCATAAAAATGTCTTGTACTTCCACTTTGCTGTCAGGATGGTCACTCTTTTGGAATCCAGTCACCACGCCGTATGGAAGCTCAAGTGGCTTAGGAAAGACCCATGTGCGTAGCAACAGAGGCCTTGGACCAGCTTGCTCACCGTCCAAGTGAACCATCTTGCAATGGAATCTTCCAGCCCCCATCAAGCCACCCTGGGCAATGCCACATGGAGCAGAGATCAACCATTCCCTGTAAGCCCCACTCCAAGCTGAAAACCAGTAAGCAAAATAACTGACTGTTGTTTTAAGCCATTAAGTTTTGGGGTGCTTTGTTACATAGCAACAGCAGGCTAATACACACAATGATAAGCAAGAGAAGACACAAAGAATACATATAATAAAGTTTAAAATAAGCAAAACTGACATATGGCAGTAGAGGGCCTTATCGTGTTCCACCTGAAGGGGGTTACTGACAGGGAAAAAAACATGAGGGAACCCTCTAGGGTAACAGCCACGTTCAATGTCTCCATCTGAGTGGTGGTTATATGGGCATAAACATAGGTACAAATTCAGTAAGCCATACGGTTAGGAGTTATGCGTTTTACTATATGTTATATCTCAAAAAATTAACAATAAACAGACAACAGAGACGGAAGGCAGCTCACGTCAGGCTCCAGATGAGGGACTCAGACATCAGGGATGCCCAGTGTGAGGGAGGAAACCCCGTGAAACCACCCTGTTCTGCTTTGGACTATGGGAAAAGGCTGGCTAGGTAGAGATCTGCTCATAAGCCCACGTAGGGCACCCAGTGTGGCAGACTGAGAGTTTGCTGAGCTGGCTGACAGGGTGGGCTATGATCAGCCACTCCTAAGCAGAAGATCAGCAGCAGGAATAACTGCCGACTCAGACAAACCAGCCAGGCCGTCCTCAACCCCAGGCCTGTGTGAAGTACCCGTCTCCAGCACTGGGCTCACCCCGGCCTGGCTCCCGGCCCACAGTGGAACCGTATCCAGAGACCAAGGAAACTCTTTTTACTTGGGCTGGCCTGAAGACTGAAAAGCACTATCCTTTCCCTTTCAAGTGTCTGAGTATCAGTTCCTAGATTCTCAAGAGCCCATTCCTGGGATCTGTTCATTTCCAAAGTGGAGAGAGAGCTTTGTGGTTGTTTTTTGTTTGTTTTTTCCCAATTATACAAGTAATCCATGCTGTTTAAAGAAAATGTCAGAAAAAAATAGAAAAGCAAAAAAAAATAATTTTAAATCACCCGTTAACATACCGCTGAGATACCCACTACCAAAGAGAGGATGATTTTTCTTCCAGACTTAATACATTTGTTTTTCAACAAAATTGGATCACGTTGATTGTTTTAACTGAAGGTCACACAAATAGTAAGTGGTTGATTTAGTATGTGAATCCAGAGTTTATTCAGCCTCTTGCTCTGCACACCCGAGCACAGCCCACTGCACACCCCCCAACACCGCCAGAGCCTCCTAGTGCTGAGCAACCCCCCCCCCCAGCCTGCTTCCTCCCGCTGCCTCGGCCCTGCAGCCTGGACAATGCATGCTCTACTTTCCAACGCTGAATGGTGAATGGCCCCGTGTTCTCATTATTTTTCCCACTCCAGGGATTCTCCTGAGTTCCTATAACAACCTGGCCAGATTCCATCTCATTCGACACAGGCATCAAAGGGAGCCCTCTTGCTGAAAGAATAAGTTCCAAAGAGCCCTGATCTTGGCAAAGGGCATGGGCTGAGGGGGAACTAAATCCAAAGATGAGTCTAAGGACCCAGGACTGAAGGAAGCCGGCATGTGCTTTTCTGCCTCTGGATGCTACACGTTGGCCTCAGCCTTACTAAGCCTCTCTTGGCCCTGTGGTACAGGCAAAGTCTTAGGCCACCTGTCTTGAAAGGTCCCCAAGGCCTGGATGTTCTGGGGGCTGGTGTCCCCACTGCAGAGAATGGGGCCATTTTGTGGAGACTTGAGGAATAGGAGGAGGGGTCCCCCTGTTTTAAGCCTTCCTCTCACGCTGCAGGATTGTGAGGCTTGGCAGAGAGCTTGGGCACTTGAGGGGTGGGGAAAGCTGGGAGGTCGGCGGCAGGGCAAACCCTGCAGGAACTGTTTTCAGCCAGGAGCAAACAGGGAGCCAGCCCCTGAATGCAAAGTCTATGAAGGGCCAGGCTGGGAGCCTCAGGCTGGGGGGAAGGACAGCCTGAGCTGCCGCTCCCCAAACTCCATCTCCCTCACCAGCCAGCTTGCTAGAAAGTGTCACCATGACAATCTCCTCTTGCATTTGACAGGACATGGTCTGCAGAAGATCCCTCTGGAAAGGCATGCACCTGGGAGCTGTGCTCCAGCAGTAGAGGATTCCAACAGAGGAGAATCCTGGCCCCTCGGTCCCACTCCAAAGCCCTGAGGGGAAAGCGTAGGAAGAAAAGGGGCAGGCTCGGAGGTTGGGGTGGTGGCCAGAGAGGGCAGAATACCGTGATGGAGGGGAATGGTGATGGAGGGACAGGAAGAAAAAGACACAAAAGGAAAGCTGAGGAAAGAGGCATCAGAAGCAAAACTAATCTTTTCTTGGGGAGATTGCCCTGTTTACACAGGATGTGGATAAGCACAGCCCTCTGCATGTAGACATCATAGAACCAGCTAGGCCATCTCCTCTCTGAGAAAACTGGGGCCAAGAGGAAAGGGTACTTCTTGCCCAAGGTCACAGAGTAGGTGGGTATCACCTAGAAACCCCAAGAACCCTCAACCTCAGTTCTGAGCCATTTCCACAAGACACCAGCATGGAAGAACCTCCTGTACTCATGACAGCAACTTGTCTCCCAGAGAAATCACAGAAATGCTTGAATCCCCCCCAAAGCTGGGGGCTACTGGGATAGGGCACCCAGGTAAGAAAAACAAGAACTTTTGTACTCTCATTCAAAGCTGGGCCCAGCTTAACACAGAAAATAATGGAAAGCATGTTTAGAGGAATCAGGTACAATTGAACTGCGGACCATTTCAGGCAAAGTGGAGAGACTGGGAGTCCCAAAGCTTAAAAACCAAAAAAGAAAAAGTAGATAATGTCGGGGGTGGGAGAGAATGAATTGGCAGTGGGGTGTGCAGGAAGGCCAGGAGGCCAGTGGATTATGTTACGTCATGCCTTGGTCACTAGTCATTCTCACGAGACCAGTCTCGCATTTGCTGAGGGCAGGGCTGTGGATCCTTACCAAGCTTGACCACTACTCGTGTGGCCTCCAGGTGGTGGAACTGGGGGCCAAAGCTTTGCCCGCTATGTGCAGGCAAAGTCTCAAGCCCTTCTCTTATCTTCCCTCAACCACCCCAAACTCCTTCTTGTTCCCTCCCAGCAGTCCCAGAACCTGCAGGGTGATACCTGTCTGTGCTGAGATGAGTCCTTGGCTCCCACAGTCATGAGCCATGCTCTGAGAGGCCCAAGGGAAGGGGGAAGCAGATACTCGTACATAGCTTTTCCTGCGCTTTGCTCTGGTCACCTTTGGAGGCCGAGTGAGGTTTTTGCAGCACGACAGGTGGTGCATCACTTCAGGAAATAAATCTATCCAGCTATCCCAAGAACTTTAAAAACTATTGTGGCTTTCAGCCTGGCTACCCTCCTCCTGGGAACTTATACTTAAAAATAAATTTAGCAGAAATGAAAGGTGATAATGCCCAAGACTGGTTTTTTGCAGGAAAGCAAAAGCCAGGAAACAACCTATCTGTTAGACCTTAAAGTCTAACAGGGGATGGTTATTTATGCCACAAAACTTGATTTTAAGAAATTATGAAGACTTGGAAATGAATGAAAAAAGTAAAAAGTAGATGTTCAATGTTGTAAGCATGCCAAAAATGTACACAGATAGACAAGAACTTGAAGTGTATAAGGGTACTGACAATTGGGAATTTTTTAAATTAAAAATTCCATTAAAGACTTCAAAGTTAGAATATCTGGTGCTGTCTAGAATGCATTTAAATAGACACCATCGCTTGCTGCTATTGGGAGTATAAACTGATAAAATCTTAGTACAGGTTGGTACAATTTGCAAGGCAGTTTGTCAATATTTGTCAAATTCTTAAAAAGTCTTTCATCCAGAAATCTCACTTCTAGAAATTTATTCAAAGAAATTAAAAGAACCAGCCTGAGCAAGAGTGAGACCCCACCTCTACCAAAAGAATAGAAAGAAATTAATTGGACAGCTAAAAATATATATAGAAGAAATTAGCCGGGCATGGTGGCGCATGCCTGTAGTCCCAGCTACTCGGGAGGCTGAGGCAGTAGGATTGCTTGAGACCAGGAGTTTGAGGTTGCTGTGAGCTTGGCTGACGCCACGGCACTCGCCCCAGGCAAGAGAGTGAGACTCTGTCTCAAAAAAAAAAAAAAAAAGTGCATGTGGGGCCAGGCATGGTGGCTCACGCCTCTAATCCTAGCACTCTGGGAGGCCGAGGCAGGAGGATTGCTTAAGGTCAGGAGTTCAAAACTAGCCTAAGCAAGAGCGAGATCCTGTCCCTACAAGAAACAGAAAAATTAGCTATGCGCAGTAGTGCATGCCTGTAGTTCCAGCTACTTGGAGGGCTGAGGCAGGAGGATCGCTTGAGCCCAGAAGTGTGAGATTGCTGTGAGCTATGATCATGCCACTGCACTCTGTCATGGGCCAATGGAGTGAGACCCTGTCTCAAAAAAGAAAAAATACATATTAGTGTTATTGTTCTATAATTTGTATTTCCTCTAGGTTGTCTCAAATCTTGTGTTAGATCAAGGGTTAGCTAAATAGGTGGGTAATAATAATCCATTATATAGTCATTTATTTCATCTTTTTCCAAGCTTAGAGATAAAAACGGCATTTGTTTTTTTAGACTAATTTGCATTTTGATAATTACTGGTGAGTTTGAACATTTTTATAAGTTTACTGGCCATTCACATTTCAATATTTCACCACGTATCCTTTTATTGGTGCCAAAATTTTTGTCATCATTCTGTTTAACCATGTGGCTTGTTAACATAAAAATAAATGTCTTCTATTTAATTCTTTTAAGAAAACAGTAAAAACACAATACATTTTAAATATAAACAATTGTTTGTCCATTCAAAAAATTAGGAAAAAAGATAACCAGCAGACTTAGCAAATTTTACTCATCTCTTAGCTGATTGTTTATTAGCATTTTCAGTTTCTAATAGGAAGTGAAGAGATGGCCATGAGCTTACCATGTGGCTTAATTATTTAATTTAAATATTATATATCCTCACATCATGTTTTAAAGCTCAATATACACATTTTCTGAAATATCAATGTAACTTTTCTTTACCTTTTAATATGTACTCTCAAGAGCTGATTAGATCATCCTTAGATTTGCATTGATAAAAGTATTTTAAGTTGAAGAAATTTCTGAAGAGGAAATTAAAAAGAAAGCATTTCTTCTTGGTTGAAATTTATATATTATTCTTCGTAATTGCTTGTTCATTCCAACAAATAATGACCCATTTCTCTTTGACAGAAATCCCTTAGAGTGTTTCTGCTATCACATGAATGAATAGCATTCATTTCTCATGTAGCATAAAATTACACTATGGTGCAAATGAACTTATTGTGGATAATTTGTAACTGCCGCAAGTTTCTGTCAGAACACTGTCAAGATGCATTTGGCAAATCTTCCCAGATAATTGGTAAATAGAAAAGGCTAATTGCATTTGGGATAATCACAATGTGCATACATGCAAATCTAATCAGAGGGTAAAACATTCTAAAAGGCTTCGTAAATCTTTTAAGTGGTTTCTCCTGAGTTCCATGTTACACATGACAGGAGTTAACATGATGGTTTTAATACTACAACATGTGTCTTCAAAGGGAAAAAAATTCTGATTAAACAAAGGGACAGCAGTAAAAGTCAGCCACAACAAACAGCTCTTGGTTGAATACGCTATCTTTTCAAATAGGGTAGCTTAGGAGGAAACTGCTGCTTGTTCTTCTGAAGGTCTTAAAGTTAATTCCTGGGTGTGTTTTTTTTTTTTCTGTTTGCCTAGGAAATGACAGTAGTCAAGAAGAAAAAATATGTGGGGGATATGTTATTGCTTGTTGGTCTGCGGCATTCTTTTATGCCTCAATAAGAGTCAAAGTGGTATGCCAGAGAAGTAAGATACTATGGCATATATATCTGCATCAAAAATGCCAGTGAATTTGGAGGCTGAGAAATTCTAAATCAAATTGTAATCCCTCAATAAAACTTTGCATTTTACCATCACCCATTGAATAAGAGTGTTTTAAGTCAAAGTCCATGTGGAAAATATTTGGGCTCAAGATGAATCACGTGGCATAATACTCCTGCTCTGCTGGCAAAGCAGTTTTATGCCCTTGAAACATTGTAGAACAAGCATCCTTCTTTGTTACTGTATTCTTGAAAAATGCTGAGAGCGGATATTGAGTGTTCTCACCACAAAAATGATAACTATGTGAGGTAATACCTATGTTAATTGGCTAGATTTAGTCATTCCACTATATATATATATACACACACACACACACATACACACACACACACACACATATATATTCAAACATGTTGAATACAATGAATACATAGGATTTTATCTGTAAATTTAAAAAACAAAATAATAAATTAAAATATTTCTTATTTGGAGTCCTTGGGTCCCTAAAGAGTTTCAGGTGATCCATAAATACCCAGGATTTTCAAATAAATTTAGTGTGTGTGTATGCTTGTATTTCTGGAGAGATGACTCATGGATTTTATCATATTTTCAAAGAGGCTGTCATCATCAAAATATAAAATATACATCTTGTTTCAAAATGACCAATTGTTTTCAGTCTTTAGGAAAATTAACGAATAACAATATATCCTTTCCAAAAAATTTTTATTTACAATAATTAAAATAATTCTCTCAACTTTCCTGAAAAGGTAGTCATGTTTGTAAATTCACCTGTATGTTGGAATGGATATTTGTGTAAGTGAAGAGACTCCTTGAAGATGATTTGTTAATAAATGACATACTTGTTCTATATGAAAATACTCCTTTGCTCTAGGAAGGGGAGAGGTTATAAAAATCTGTGTGTGTCTGTCTGTCAATGTGTGTGTATCTGTGTGGGTGTTTATGTATTTCTTAGACTCAGGGAACAGACATTTAAGTGTGTTTTAGATATTCTTATATAAATAACATCATGCATCTGAAGTATAAAATACCGTATCCATATTTCGAATATTCAAGTTCAGGGGACCTGTGGGCTAATTAACATTTTTCCTTACTAAAGGCAACTACTTTTTCTGTGTATGAAAGGCATCTTATCAAATTTCCAATAATATTGTTTCTTAAAATAATAGAAACCTACCTAGATAATATAACAGCCTCTATCATTCTCTTATCACATATGCACTGAGAAGAATTATTTATTGGAATCATTTAGCTTTAGTGGAGTGGCAGGAAAATGTACTATATGGATGAGGTTTGACATTTCCAATTCTTTAAACTTATTTTGCAAAGTCACATCTCAACTTCATGAAGATAAATGAATTGGCTACATTGAATTTCATAACATTTAATAAATTTAATTAGAAAAGGATCAAATGTCCAATAAGCCCTTACTTACTATAATAAATAGTATATATTACTGTAAATAATAAAACAATGACAATAATAATATGCTATAAATAATAACAATGATAATAATAACAAATTCCTATGCAGTTTACTTCATATACCAGGACTTTTCCTATTTTAAATGCATATTAACTCATTTATTTATCAGAATATTCTTATAGTTAGGTACTACTTTTAGACCCATTTTATAGATGAGAAACCTGAATCACATTAAATAACGTCCACAGTCATGTGACTGGAAAATGGAGTAACTACGATGCAAACACAGATCTTCGTTTTGAGTGTCCAATACTCTAACTTCTGTGTTATACTGACTCTAAGAAAGTCAGTGTTTCAGAAACTCACACTATCTCAGAGACAGAAAAATTTTAAATCAGCTGATACAAACCTAGCAGTGGGATTGTTGGATCATGTGGCAAGACCATATTGAGTTTTGTAAAAAACTTAGAAACTGTCTTGCAACATGGAAGTAGCATTTTGCATTTCTGCTGGTAATGCATGAAAGTACTTGCTATTCGGCATCATTATCAGTAATTGGTATTGTCATTTAAAAAAATAGGTTTCCTTAGGAAGTATGTAGTGCTATCTTATTATTGTTTTAATTTGAAATTCCATTATGACAGATTATGTTGATCATCTTTTCATATGCGTATTTGACACTGTCATATCTTTATTAGTAAGATATCTGTTCATATTTTTGCCTATTTTTAAAATTGATTTTCTTATTATTAATTTCAGTGGTTCTTCACATATGTTAGACAGAAGACATTTACCAAATATATTTCTTCCAAATATATTTTCCCATTATGTTGCTCATCCTTTGACTTTCTTGACCATGTCTTTCGCAGAGGTGAAGTTTTAAATTTAAAATTGCAACTTATCAATTTTTTCTCTTTCATGATTTGTAGTTTTACTTTTATCTAAAAACTCATCACTGCCTAGGCACAGTGGCTCATGCCTGTAATTCCAGTACTTTGAGACAGGAGTATTGCTTGAGCCCAGGAGTTTAAAACCTGGCTGGGCAACACAGAGAAAGTTGGTCTCTACAAAAAACAGAGAAATTAGCCAGATGTGGTGGTGCGTGCCTGTAGTCTCAGGTACTGGGGAGGCTGAGACAGGAGGATCACTTAAGCCTAGGAGTGTGAGGTTGCAGTGTGCTATGTTGATGCCACTGAACTCTAGCCTAGGTAACAAAGCAAGACCCTGTCTTCAAAATAACAAAAACAAAAAAACTCATCACCGATTCCAAAGTCATGTCATTTTGTTCTTGCTTTGTTCTAGAATTTTTATTATTTTGTGTTCTGTATTTATCGTCTATGAGTTATTTTTTGTGAAAATTTTGAAGTTTGTGTCTAGATTTGCTTATGTATGTATGCATGTGTGCATATATATGTATGTCATGCATACATAGATTTGTCTATTTATCTATCCTATCTATTTTGTGTTTGGATGTCCAATTATTTCAGCACCATTTGTCAGAATGAATATCCATTCTCCATTGAATTGCATTTGTTCATTTGTCAAACTTGACATATTTATGTGTCTATTTCTAGGTTCTCTTTTTGTTCCATTGATCTGTCTGTAGCTCTATAGCAAACTTTGGAATTGGGTAGTATAAGCACTCTAACTTTGTTCTTCTTCAGGATTGTGTTGTCTTTTCTAGATCTTCTCCCTTTCGGTATAAACTTTAGAATCAGATTGTTAATATCTATGAAATAGCTGTTGTAATTTTGATTGGGATTGTGTTGTCTATGGTCATGCTGAAAAGAATTGAAATCTTAAGAAATATTTAATCCTATATATTTTTACAAATAAGAAAATCTCGAAGAAACAAGTTATTTAATATATCATTATAATAAATAACAGAACTTGCATTTGAGCCTTTATCAGTCTAGTTCCCAAATATGAGTTCTTTGGAATATCTTGCTACATTCCTTTAATTAGAGCAGTCATAACATTATTTCTTTTTCTTTTTAGATGTCCTATACACATTTCAAGTATATGGCTGTTTTATTTTTATTTCTGCAACATTTAGTCTAGTGTGTTATATATATTAGAAATGTAACTGGTTACTACACTTTCCACAACTATTATCCCTGCTCTAGGCAAGACACCTCCTGAAAAATGAGTCCCAGAGAGGCACTCATCTTCCCCTATTGTCCACTCTACTTAACTGCAGCCAGTTTTGCCATTAAAAAATAATTTTATGAAGATTCATTCAAATCTTTCCCCTTTTCTGTTTAACCTCTCCCCAAACATTCCACTGAAATTAAAATAAATCCAAACATGGTTTATGTGGCCCTGTACAATTTCATTCTTTGTCACCGATGTGACCTCAGATTAAACTCCTATCCACCTCCTTCGTTAGGCTTCAGCCATATCATCCCTCTTCCCAGCCTTGAAATTGTTGAGTTCATCCTTGAACAGACTTTTACACTAACTATTTCTTTTTCCTGGATTGTTTATCCCACATGTGCACAAAGTTGTCTCTTTGTTACACAGATATGTCTTAACATTATTTCCTCAGAGAGACCTCTCTGACCACCCTACCTAAAGCCACTGATAATCCCTTGCTCCTCCCAAGACACCTCCCACCCCTGCCAGACATAGGCATCCTACTCTCTATGGAGTTTTAAAGTTATTTTGCATTCATAGTACCTGTAATTATATGAAATTCACTCATTTCTTTCATTCCATGTATAATGTCCATGTAATTTACTTTAAGGTTCACGAGGTAAAGATCATGTCTGATTTGTTCATAATTCAATAAATTGTTTTTGAATGAACAAATGGGAAACAAATGAGAAAAAAATAAACAATAATCCTTTGTTAAATGAATTTATTCATTGCTACTCTAATGTTATTTTGTTTAACACTAAATTGTACACATTATATATTTGATGCACATTATGGTGAATGTATTAAATATCTTGCACATCAGGCTTTGTGCCAAGGTCCTTAATAGGTGCAACTCAAAGTCTTATTTTCTGTCTTTTTTCTTTTATGGCTTGTGTGACTCTGCCTACCCTCAAATGTTGGTGTTGGCAAAAATGACCCATCACTCTTCTCTTCTACACACTACCTTTAGGTAACTACATCTAAGGTTTCAACTATCTCTCTACATCTGTACAAACCCATGTATATTTTCATTTAAAACCTTTTTCTCAAGCCTCAAACTGAAATATTCCTCTGCCTTCCAGATGGATTGTTCTGGATAATTTATAGGTATTTATAATTCAGCAAGTCAGCCTTCTATCTGGCCCAACTTCTTTTCTGTGTTATTTCATTTGAGTGAAAAGCCAATATGTGTTTTGAAATAGCAAACATATGCACATGGCTTTTTTATTATTTGCACATTTTGCCTTCCTTTTATTTTTTTAAGAAAACAAAGCCTTCTTGAAATTTGAAGAGATGGTTCATCCCTATCTCCAAAGGCTCAGCATTCAGTTTGCAAATTTTAATGACACTTGTGCTCAAACAGTTTTAGAGTACTTTGTCATAACATGCTAACTGTTTTTAAATTCAGTATAATGAAGTGCAATGCATTCCCCTGTGAAAATAGATTTGGAATAAATATATAACATTTCAGAAAATCTTCCCAAATATTATAGTAAGGTTCATTGTAAAAAACAAACAGCTTTTCTTATCTTATTTTGGGAGCTGTGGGAGGTTATTATATGTTAAAATATACAGAAATGTGATTCACCTTCCCTGGCCTCTTTCATTGTGTTTACACATATTCTATTAGAATTTTAGAAAATTTGATTGTGATCAAAATGTATAGTAAACTTAGATGGTGTGTGTTTTTGTTTTTCCTTTATTTTTTGTGCTTAAAAAGACAAATTTATTATAGGGTTCACTACATAAAAAGGAAACCTAAACTTGTTTTGGACTAATCGAAAGAAAAGAGAAGTTGGCACTATTAGGTTCTTGAGCATCCATTTATATCTGCATTATTTCAACTAACATTTTAAAGAATGCCTATCAAATGCCATACCCTGGGAATATAAAAAGAAAAAGAAAAATGAACTCTCTTTTAATCATCTTGAAATCTAGGCAAGAATCAAGTATCCAATCCAGCTTTCCAACATTATATGGCATTTGTTATAATGAAGATATTTAAATTGTATATAGGGTACAAATTTCCTTGGAGAAAACCAAAAAGTTTACTAAAAGTAATAGCAACTGACCTAAGAGTGAAAGAATGAGCTAATGTGTTTAATGGAAAATCAAGAGAAATCATTTGAAACAAAAGGTTAAGCAAGTGAAAAGTAAATAGAGGCATCCGCTTGCCTTCGTGTATACATGGAATTACGAGTAGCTCAGTGTTGCTGAATTTCAAATGAAAAGGTGAAAAGGGAGACTACACCGAGACCAAATCTGGGAGTCCTATGGTCATATGAAACATTTTGGATTATCCTTTGAAGAAATGAGGAGTATTTGAAAATATTTGAGTAGAGACTGACACAATCATATTAAATGCTAGAAATATCAAAATTGATAACAATGTGGATGTTTGCTTCAAGTGCAGAATGTTATGAGAGTTTTAAAAAAAGGAGGTGTAAACAGTAAGAAGATTACCAAAATATTAGAAGTTAAAATATGATCAATTTCAAATGAAAAGTATGTGGACATAAATGAAGACCATCAAAATGAAAATAAACATAGGTTGTTTATTCATAGCTTGCTATAGCAAAGAAGTTAGCCATTATCACTTATGTTTGGCAGATACTCAAAGACAGACAGCAAAATAAGAAAGCTTTATAGTTAGAAAAAAAAAACAACAACTTTTGGTGTGACTAGAAGTTGTTGGCATGGGGAAGCTAGAGGAAGGCTAACGAAATGTGGAGTATTCTGTGTGATTGGTTTGAAGAGCCTATTTGACTGTCTCTGGTTAGTCCTCAGTTGGAAACAGAGGCAACAGGAAAGCTCACAAGTCCTGACTATTCCTCACCAATTGCTGCAGAAGTTGTAGTTTGGCTTCCTGCGATGGCTGCTGTAGATGTTGTAGCTTGGCTTTCCAAAATGGTTGGTGTAGAGATTATAGGTATGAGTTCTATCATCACACATGGTCCATCTATTATTATTTTCTATATTTAGTCCCTCAAGTGGGTATGTATAAAAGTAGATATAAAATTACATGGCTTGAGCACATATTGTATATGAATTTGGGGAAGGACATTCCTTCCTCAAGAATGGAGCAGGGGAAACAGATTTAAGGAGCAAGAACATATATTTACTGAATAATGCTCTCGTAAAGCACTGGCTGAGTTCCGTTATCTACCCATCCCTTCTAATCCTTACATCAAGGGTAAAGACAAAGTATACATGGGCAAGACAGGTATTCACAGCATAAGAGATCTCATGGAAGTGATTCTGAGAGAATTTGTTTTTGATGAAAACTATAGAACCAAATTTTTTTTAAATATTATTTTGAAAATAAAGTTCAACTACAATCTTAAGGTACTGTCTTCTGGAAATTAGTACCTTATCGTCAGGGCCAGGATAACTTTTCTTTTCATTTTTCTTGATAACAGATTTGAGGAGAAGGAAAAGGAAGGTAAAATTTCTTTCTTTCCATTTATTTTATTGTAACTTTTTTTTTCTTTAATCTTTGGACTTTTCAATATAGAGCTCAGGGGAATGTAGAGTGTCTCATTCTTTGTAAAAGACCATTCCTCATTTCCTGAGTCCAAAGTAGAATTATACCAGGCAAGAAAGAAAAATGAGCTGGCTGTCCTTTCCAACAACAGGTCGACCTGCCTTCATTGCATGAATAATTGTTCATAGTATCAAGGGAACTTATGTCGCCTAAAGGGAAAACTTTCCAGATATGCTTACTCAGTGGTCTTAAATATGAGTTAATCCAGTCAAAATTTGAAGTAAATTTGTTCTTTTTAAAATACTTATCCTCCTTTGATAATCAATTTCAGAATGTATAACTGAATGCCCTGCCACAGTTTCGTCAACAAATCAACATGTGTGTGTAAAACTTATAATATACACAGCATCAAAATCAGGATCTAAAGAAATATAATGCTGGGTTCTTGCCCTTGAGAAGAGGAGCTGGAGTTAAAATATATGTATAGGAAAAATTAATAATAATAGAAGAGTGAAGAAAAATTCCAATTAATCCATGCAGAAAATCATTCTTGTGTTTCATAGGCTGTTGACATAACATTGAATGATGTGTTTAGCAAACTCATCAGAAAATAAATAAAAATTTTCTATTTTTTTAAGAAATCTGAGCAGAAAGTACTGAATTTCCTTGTCTAATATTTAATGGCATTATTCAGTTTTGTCTAAAAGAGATAGTTTGGAAGTAGAGGATATGCATTGAATATATATTGAGGAAGGAAATGTATTGAATAATACTTCCTGACAAGTATTGGACCTGATACATTATATTATTATATCCATCTCATTTAAACTTTACTAAATGCCTGAAGAGTAGATGATATTATCTCTGTTGTTCAATTGAGAGAAATGTTCTTAAAGACACATTTTTCAGGTCTCTCAAAGAGTTCAGATTTTTCTAAAAGTGAGAGACCACGTAAGAGCCCAGCAGTCATCTTTTCGTGGAAAATATACATTTAGAATATGTTTGACCATAGAAGGAGGAGGATAAGTTTTCTGAGAGACCCAGTTTCACAATACAGTTTTGACAGGAGAAAGGAAGTTGAAAGAGGGACCACCTGGAAAACAAACCCATTTCTAAAATTTATTTTTATTTTTTGTTTTTTCTTTTCATCCTGGAGTTCGAGCAAAACTGGAAGCAAAAAATTTGTTACCATTTTTGTAATTGTTGGTAAAAACAAATTTTGCAGAGAAAATTCACCTCTAAACCATTCATTTATTCAAGCAAACACTTAACATAAAAGTACTTCCTTAGGTTTTGTGTGCTCGACTGTGTCCTACAAGGTTTTGATTTGCATTTTCCTCATGATTAGTGATGGTGAACATATTTTTTTCCACACACCTGTTGGCTATTTACATGTCTTCACTCTCACCACTTCTATTTAACATCATATTAAACATCCTACCTGGGAGGCCGAGGCGGGTGGATCCCTCAAGGTCAGGAGTTTGAGACCAGCCTGAGCAAGAGCGAGACCCGCCGTCTCCACTAAAAAATGGAAAGAAATGATCTGGACAACTAAAAATATATATACATAGAAAAAATTAGCTGGGCATGGTGGTGCATGCCTGTAGTCCCAACTACTCGAGAGGCTGAGGCAGAAGGACTGCTTGAGCCCAGGAGTTTGAGGTTGCTCTGAGCTAGGCTGACGCCACGGCACTCACTCTAGCCCGGGCAACAAAATGAGACTCTGTCTCGGGAAAAAAAAAAAAAAAAATCCTAGACAGAATAATTAAGCAAGAAAAAAAAATAATAGTCATCCAAACAGGAAAGAGGTAAAATTGTCTCTATTTGCTGATGACATGATCTTACGCATTGAAAATCTAAATACTCCACTAACAAACTAATTAACAGATTTAATAAAGTTGTAGGATACAAAATCAACATCCAAAAATTAGTGATATTTCTATACACTAACAATGACTTATTCAAAAATATAAAATAATCCCATTTACAATAGCTACAAAAGTTAAAATACTTAGGATAAATTTAATCAAGGAGGTGAGACATCAATATACATAAAACTATAGAATATTAATGAAAGAAACTGAAAAAGACCCAAATAAATATAAAGATACTCCATGTTCATGAATTGGAGGTACTAATATTGTTAAAATATCCACAGTATCAAAAGTGATCTATAGATTCAATGTAACCCCTATCAAAATCCTATGTCATTATTCATAGAAATAGAAAAAAATCCTAAAATTTGTATGGGACCACAAAAGATCCCAAATAGCCAAAGCATTCTGAAGCCAAAAATAAAAATAGACCACAAAAACAAAACAAAACAACGACAAAAACCAAACCTGGAGGCATCACATTACTTCATTTCAAAATATATTACAATTATGGAAAATAGTATGGAGGTTCCCCCCCAAAATTAAAATAGAACTACCATATGATACAGCAATCCAACTACTTAGATTAAAGTAGTTTAAATTACATTAGTATGTAAAAAAATCTGTACTCCCATGTTTATTGTAGCATTATTCAAAATAACCAAGATATGGGATCAACATAAGTGTTCATTAATGGATGGATGAATGAGTAAAGAAAATGTGGTATATATGCATGATGAAATACTATTAAATCAGAGAAAAGGAGGATATCCTGTCATTTGTGATGGATGAAATTGGAGGACATTATATTAAGTGAAATAAGCCAGACACATAAAGACAGATATCAAGCGCTTTCATTCATAAGTGAAATCTAAAATTAAAAAAATGAATCTCATAGAGGTAGAGAATAGAATGGTAGTTACCAGGGTCTGGGGTAGTTGGGGGCAGTGGCTGGAGGTGTTGGTCAAAGGATATAAAACTTAAGTTTGATAGAAAGAATAAGTTCAAGAGGTCTATTGTAAAATGTGACTAGAGTTAATAATATGTGGTATTCTTGAAAAATGCTAAGAGGCTGGATATTAAGTATTCTTACCACAAAAATGATATATATGTGAGGTAACATATATGTTAATTAGCTAGATTTAGTCATCCCACAATGTATACATATGTCAAGACATCATGCTGTACACGGTAAATAATTATCATATTATCAATTAAAAATAAATAAACAAAATTTGTTATATAGCTATAATAATCAAAACAGCATGGTGCTAGCTTAAAAACAGACCAACCAATAGAACAAAATAGAGAGCCCAAGATGAACCCATGAGTTTATGATCAATTGATTTTCTACCAGGGTGCCAAGAAAAAGCAGGAAAAGGATAGTCTCTTCAATAATTTTTTTTTTTTTGAAAATTGAATTATCCTCATGCAGAAGAATGAAAACTCATCTATTTATAGATACATAGCTCCATGAGGTTTGAGAAATGTAATAGGATGTATAACCAGCAACATAAGCAAGATACAAAATATTTCCATCACCTCCCAAAATTATTGTTTCCGTTTATTACTCAGTCCCTCCAATCCTATCCCACGCCCTTTGACAAGTGATGTTCTGATCTTTGTCCCTATATCAAATAAATGGAAACAGTTAGCCTGTAGCTTTTTTAGTCTGGCTTCATTCCTTAGCATAATGTTTTTTAACTTCATTCACATTGTAGATATAGCAGTAGTTGGTTCCTTGTTATTGCTAAATACATTTTGCATTCTTCCAACAGGGCATGAGAGTTCCAATGGTGTTACAGCTTTGCAAATACTGTTTTGCCTGTTTCATTTTATTTTTAAATTTCAGCATTTCTAGTAAATGTGCAGTGACATATCTTTTTGAAATTTTAATTTGCATTCCTCTAACAACTACTGTGTTGAGCACTTTCCATGTGCATATTTGCAATCTCTGTCAATTCTTGGTGAAGTGTTAGCTCATATTTTTTGCCAATTTTTCACTGGTTGTTTTTCTATTTATTATTGAATTTTAGAAGTTCTTTATGCATTCTGAACATAATTCCTTTTTCAAACATGTTTTGGAAGTGTTTTTTGTTTTTTTCTTATTTGTGACTTATTTCATTTTCTTAAAGGTGTTTTTCAAAGAGGAATTTTTGTATGGAACCACAAAAATTAAGTAAAATTTACATATGTAAAGTAAAATTTATGCAGAGATGCTTTCAAAGATCTGAAAAAACAAAGAAATAAAAATTGGCCTACAGGATATATTATTCTATTTTAAACTTACCACATTTTAAATTTTATATTTCAGTTTTTTCTGTCAAATTAAAAAATGTATACATATATCTTCTATGTATGTTTATTTCTAGATGCATTATAGCTGTAGATTTTGTATTGTGGTTTGTAATCGAATAGTGGGTTATGTTTGTGTGAGGGGGCATAAAGCAATATAGGACAAGGTTCTCTTTTTCTACCTATTTGTTTTTATACCCTTAAAAAAGAAAACTAAGCAAAAATTGGTTTTCTAATTGTTCCTAAAACTTATTGTGAAAAAATTCTTTCTCCATTGGATCATCTTGGCACTTTTGTGGGAAGTGATTAATCCTATAAAGTGGGTCTCCTGAATTCGCCATTCTGTTCCATTTATATGTATATGTATATCACATATCATAGAATAATTTTTGATCAAATGTTGTGAGATTATATATACAAATGAATCCCTTGGCTAAGTCAGTGCTTGTGAATACCTATCCCTACTTTATTTTTAAGCAAATGGCAGAACTAGGCAGGTAAGCCCCAATATTTTTAAAAAATGCATAAAAATAAAATAATTAACGTAGAGATAACTTAAAAAATCTGAAAAACAAAGTAAAGAAATGCAAATTGTTCTATAGGATATATTATTCCAGGAAATGGAATGAGCATATTCTATATTCTCAACAAAACTAAAACATTAAAATACATAATATTTTTCTTAAGAAGAAATTATAAGAAAAATTCAAAGACTTTAAAAATATAGTATAAACAAAATTTAAAGAGAGCTGGTAGTGATAAAGAAAACAATGATAAAAATATTAATATTTGCAAATCTGATAAATAACTTATATTTAGAATACATAAAGAATTCTCAAAACTTAGTAATGTGAAATCCAATAACCCACATAGTGAAGAATATGATTTAAATACAGATGTTCCTCAACTTACAATGGGGTCATATCCCAATAAACCTATCATAAAGTCAAAAAAATCATTAAGTTGAAAAAAAAATCTCAAGTCAAATCTTAACTTGGAAACCATCTGTACATAGGTGCACCTATTCCTGTGAGAAGCAAAGACAAAGAATATAAAAGATATAAAATATAAAAAGTAAATAAGTTCATATAAGAATCAACAGTAATGATTTCATAAACTGAAGAATATTACTTACCTCCCTTTTATGAACCTGAGCTCCACTCAAAATAAGCCCTGGAACTTGTTTACAAATTATGTTTGTTACATCACTTTGTCCTAACGAAAAAATTAAAAGCAGAAATTGTATAACATACAAAAAATATATATAATCAAGCTAGCATCAACCTCCTTGATGAAAGCTCAGGTGTCCCTGTAAATCCTGAGAAGAGAATGTGAAAGTGTACTCACACGGGCCAAGACCTAACCTTGAGGCATAGTACATTGATTTGATTTATATAAAGTGATTAAAATTTATTTTTTATTTTATTTTTTTTAGAGCAAAAAGGTCTTTGTGTCTCTTGATATGTTGAGATTTCTGTGACTTCCAAACCTGGTGAGGCCAAAGTGGTCAGTTGCTTTTTTTCCTTCTTTTTCTTTTCCCCCACCCTCCCCAGCTGCTTTTTCTTCTTGAAGGGAAACGCTAATATATACGGATACATGCATAAAAGGTTACCAAGAATTGAGGTGGAGATTAATGGGAGGGGCCAAACAGATTCATTAGTTTGGCCTCTAATCTAATGAAAACCACCTTCATGATAAATGGAATGGAGTAGGAAACCAGGTAAGAATCCATAGGCAAAATTCTGTAATTAGTGGGGCCTAAGTCTCAGGTTTCTGGGACAGGCCCAGTTTTGTTTATGATCTCTCTGTAATGACTGATAGTATCTCCTTTTAGTTTAAAAGTGTTTCAGTTTAAAGAACGAATTATATACTTCCCTGACCTTTTCATTTTACAAGAAGAATTTCTTGGTGTAGAAATAGAAATGGGAAGGTCACCTCATGCCTCTTTTGTCTCACTCACGACTCACTGGTCTAGGAGTCCTAAATTTAATTGTTCCTCCCCTCTGCTTCTAGCAATGCTATGAGTGAACACTAACTTTTATACTTGTCAGATTTCTTAAATAAGTCACAATAAGTGCTAGCTATTGCTGAGGGAAAAAGATCACTCCTGAAGTATATCTGAAACCAAGCTGAATTTATCACTTTCTAGGCAAGAGAGAATCGTCTTTGCTGAACAAATCAAAGCTCTAATCTTACGGTAGCCTTTTTGGGGAAGCACAAACAATATTCAGGGACTGGCTGACTTTGCAAGCAAAACTGCTAAAGTAGAGTTACTTTAGTACACTCAAGTATGGTTTTTAGGGATTGGCTAACATTCAAAAGGTCAGCATATTGAAGCAGAGTGTTTAATGACTGGGGCTACTTAAACAAGGTCTGTGTTTATTTGTTTAGGGCTTGAATCTAGGGTCAAGCAATAGTCTGTTTTCCACTCTTTTTCTTGAACTTGAAGAAGAGAACTTTTTATTCTCACCATAAGAAAAACAGTTGAAAAATTGGACTACATTAAAACGACAAACACCTGTTCATTAGCCTACACTATTAAGAGGGCCCAAAGGCAAGCTACGGAATAGCAAAATGTATATTTTATAAATGACAAAGTTTGTATCAGCAGCATTTACATATAAAACTTACACTAATCAGTAAAAAAAGGCAGGCAATACAATAGAAAAATGGGTAAGTATCTTGAACAGGCACTTTTAAAAACAAAATAGGTGCTCAAATGTCCAATAAGATTATTGAAAGTTATTCAATCTCATTAATTATTTGATAAATGTTAATTAAAATTATAAATTCCAATGAGACACCACTACCAACTCATCAGAATATTTCATCAAAAAAAAAAAAAAGACCGACAATACAAACTTCCGGCAAAGAAGTGGATCAATAGCATTTATATAATGTTAGTAGGAGTGGGAATTAGTACATCAATTTGGAAAACTGGTTTATCTTCTGTGGTTGAATATGTGCATATACTATAAGCTAACCATTCTATTCATATACACTCAATAGATATTCAAATCTAATTCAGTCAAATACGCACAGAATATTTTCATAAAACACTATTTTTAATAGCCCCAAACTGTAAAGTGTCCCTCACTAGTGAAACAGATAAAAATGTATAAACAAATTGTAGTATAGTCATATAAAAGAATATTTTGCAGCACTGAATATGAATGTATTGCACTTGCAAAGCCATGGATTAATATCACAAATGTAATATTTAATAGAAAAACCACATGCAAAAATAATACATATTTCAGGAATGCATTTATATAAAGTTCAAAACAGTCCAAATTAATTGATAGTATTAGAAATTAGGATATTGGTATGGGGGCTTGTGATTGGTGAGGGGCAAAAGAGAGTTTTCTGAAATACTGAAAATGTTCTGTTTTGACTTGGGTGGAGGTAAACTGGGAATGTTCACTTTTTGATAATTTATTTTGCTGCATATTTATGATGTGTGCTCCTTTTTTTTTGTTTTATATTTCAATATAAAATATTAAAATAATAGAAAAAAATGCATGTTATACACATTTAAGATCAATTTTTAAAATACATGATTTTGACTAAGTTTTAATCTTAAATTCAGATTCTGGAAGGTGGGTTCCTAGTTTTCTATCCTCCTTTCTTTGGAATGTGGACACTACACCAATGCTGAGGTCTTTACCTTCCATTTGACAACCTCCTTTCTAGTTCTAGAGGCCAGATCTCAGTTCTTGCTTCCGTAATGGATGAACTTCTTGGACCTCCTGACAGATTTCTCCTGGGCTATTTCCTACCAACCTGTTTAACAAAATATTTGCCATCTTCAATATTATCACTCTTTCTAGGCTCTGCCCTTCTGACATCTATAATTATGTATAGCTTTCTAGATACCAATCTTCTTTCTGGATTAATACCCATGGTATAACATGCCTGGTGGATATACTTCTCTGACTATATTTTATTTCTGTAAATGGGTTTATGTACTTATTACATAACTCATTACAGTGACTAGTTGTCACTGTTAGGCCCATACTCCTGCAAGGCTGACCAGTATGCATAACTAGAAATCATGATAAACATAATTAATTCAGCACTTATATTTGAAGGATGTGCTTGGTTGGAACAGAACATGGCCTTTGAAGTCTTTTCATATAGGAATTGGAATTGGAAATCATGTTTGATCATATATGTAAAAATTACTTATTTATAAATCTTGGCACTATAATATGAAAGTAGACATAAGGTCATACTAGATTAAAATAGACAATTGGAGATACAATTTGCCCCAAGTGACTCAAATGAAGATAATTTAAAGGGAATACTTTATATGGGTAAATATCGAAGCTCTATGAAACCAGTGACTGTGATAAGCTGGTTTCACCTTAAGGGAAGAAGATGCAAGAATAGAAATAGTGTCAATGGAGCCAGTGAGAACTGGAGTTATGGAAAAGGCACTTCCCAGCCAGACCCTAGTCTTGATTGCTTCTGCTTGCCAGAGACAATGTTCAGGAAGAGAAGAAGCAAGGGAGGAAATATTCCAATCTCTCTCTATTTTCCTGATCTGCTGCTGGTGACTTCTGCTGGGCAGACACAGTAGAAGCTGGCTTTCCAGGGAATTCAGGTGATGTATTACACAGTGATCAATATTTCTTTACACAAAGAAAATCACAAAAGGCTGGAGAATCAAGCTATGGGGCAGAGATGAGAAATGAAGAACAATGAACACAATCATTATATTTGCCTCTGCATTTTATACTATCAAATAATTAGAAGGATCTATCTCCTTTTTTCAAAAACTGTCAAAACAAATTTAAAATAATTTTAATTGGAAAATTAAAAAGAAAACTATCATAGAATAGTTCAGGCTATAATTTTTTATGTTAGCTACATGCAATGAGAATTAATGAGTGCCTGCTGTATGATAGGCATTGTCCTATTTTGCATACAATTATCTAGTTATATATTAGTCCTAGTAAAAGAACTATAGGAAAGGTACACTTATTACCCCACTCTTTCTTTCAGATGAGGAAAATGACTCACAGAGCAGTTACAGTATATTACCTAAATTCACAACAGCTAGTAAAGCTTAATCTCTATGGTCTGGCTTCAGAGTTGTGCTCTGTATCATTAGACAAACTAAAAAAAAGGGAATAAAAATAGCATTAATTGAGCAATATCTTGTCTTAGCACTGTGTGGGACTATATAATTAGAACAGAAGAATATTTTTAAAATACTTCCTGATGCATTTTCCCTTTCTGTAACTTTTTCCTTCCTTTCCTGAAAATCTCTTCCTTCTTTGATGCTAAACCATGAGGTTTCTGATGCACAGTGATGGGCATGTTAGTTAAACAGCAAGATTCACAGGTAGGATAGAAGAACAAACTGTTAGAGACATTCCCATTTAACAGAAGAGAGAAATAAATAAAAGCTCTGTAAAGGGATATCGGGATGGTCAGAGCCTGAGTAGATTCTGAGAGAATGAGAATAGGATTGATTTAATACCTTCTCGGAAAACTTAGGCCTCAGGGGAATAAATGTGTAGTTTAACATCTAATGTGTAGTTTAACATCTCAAATTATTTTCAGAGTAAATTCTTGGTGTACCGCTCCACTGCACTCCCCTCAGGGTAAATCTTTATAGATTTATACAGATCAATTATCTATGCTTAATTCTATATCCAGAAAACCAAAGTCTGAGGCCAAAGCCTGCATTTTTGGTACCTTTCCAAAATTACTTATTTAATATCTATGCTTAAGAAAAATTCTTGGACTTTCTGTAGACAGAGCAAACAGCCATGATTAGACTAATGAATAAATCTTAACTACCTTCTGTAGAGAAGGCAAGATTGTTAATAAAGGAAAAAAAAGGAAACTCTTTAAAAATCCATGGTGTCAGTACTTGCATAATCTAAAGCCTTATTATATTTGGCAAATTATGTCTGAGGTTAGTAGTAAAATTGTCTTCATCAGCAGAAAAGAAAGAAAAGTGACTTTTTAGTGACAGGTTCTCAATATTTTGAAGAATAGTAAAGTAGGAAACCTAAGCATCTCTTAGGTGTTACTAGGAAACTCATTGCAGACTGTCAGTCAATGTAATTGACATAAAGAGAAAATAAAATCTAATATAATACTGGGAGTCAATGTTAATAAAACATGGCAGAGAAGTCCAGGGAGTTTCTGAAATGTTTCAAACACAAGCCCATTGAGAACAGAATGGTTCTTACTGTTCTTAATGCATGAGTCAGAATATGAAACAGGCTTTCAAAGAGGATTTTTAGAAGAAATTAAAAGTGCTGATTCCCTTAAGAAGAAACAGAGTTATATGGATTGATATGGAAGGATGACCACGTTATAGTGTTAAGTGAACAAAACAAAAGTTTCTGATCCTTGTGCAAAGTAAGATTTCAGTGAAAACAAAAATAATAACAACTTGAAGAAGCTTCCAGGATTTTCTTCAATGGAAAGTTATACAGACTGGCATGCTTTTAAATGATACAGATTCTCTTATGCCGGAAGACATATTTCTAAAATTGTTCATGTTTAGTGACTATTTTGGCTGTAGAGATAGGCACTTTCAGTCACCTCTCCCTGTGAACACCAGGCTCCTGCCTTGTGAGAAACAGAAACAGCTATTAGAATGAACAAGGAGATACTTGTTTTTATATCACATTTCATAATCATTTAAATAAAACAAATGAAAGAGAATCACAAATTGTAAAACACTCAAAGTATTATGTGAATGTAGGTGGTGCAATTGCTGGAATTATTTCTTCTTTCTGTGTCGTTTTTGGTTTTGTCTGATTTTTCAGGCTTCTTTTGTAGGTTACCACAGGTTTTCTTTTGGGCTCTGGAATTTTTAAGCCACCAGATATGACTTTTTTTTTTTTTTTTTTTTGTACTCTCGTTACTGCTGGGCCTACCCAGCTTCTGAGCTACCACTTGCTGTGCTCTTTCCTCATTATTTTATTTATTTATTTATTTTTTGTGATCTCCAGTATGTTACTTGTGCCTCCCTCTTCCTGGCTTGTTTATGTTCCTTGTATACTCTTGCCACCACCTCTCCTGACACACATATACACAAAGGCTTCCATATTTTAAAATCTATATCTCTAGCCCAGACCTCATTTCTGACATACAGACTGAATATACCCAAATTGTCAATCTTTTGGGGCTGCTATAACAAAATATCTTAGACTAGGTAATTTATAAACAAGAGAAATTATTGCCCACATTTCTGGAGGCTGGGAAGTCTAAGATCAGTGAGCCAAACGATTCAGCGTCTGGTAAAATCTCTCTCTCTGCTTGAAAGATGGTGCCTTCTCATTGTGTCCTCACATGGTGGAAGGGGTGAAGTCTGTGTCCTTACATGGTGAAAGAACAGAAAGCTCCCTCAGGCATCTTTTTATAAGGGCAATAACCCCATTCATGGAGGTCAAGCCCTCATGACAAGCCCTAATCACATCCTAAGTCCTTGCCTCTTAACACCAACACAATGGCTATTAGGTTTCAACATGAATTTTGTAAGGGCACAGACATTTAGACACTAGTACCAACTGTCTTCCAGTTTTTATTTGGTAATATTACCACAAAATTTTATGTAGAATTATGCTTTTTTGATAAAAAGTATGAGGTCTGGAGCTAGAATTGCTAGGTTTAAATCTTTACTAGTTTATAACCGTATGACCTTGAAGAAATAATTAGATCTTTCTGTGCCTTTGTTTTCTCATCTGTAAATGAGATTAATTATAGTATCTACCTTCTAATACTATGGTAAGGATTAAATAGATTAATCACTTAGAACAGTGCCCACACAAAATAGGATCTCAATCTCAGTTATTCTTGGCCATCCCCCTCCATCTTGCAGTTGACTGAAGTGTACCTTGAAGATGTTGTGTCGGGGAACATCTGTTTATGTTTTATTTCCTGAGACATTGCATGTCTAGCTGTGTTTCTCTAAGGCCACAGAGGTGAAAGAGAGTCTGGCTACTGAAATATTTTACATTTTTGTGTAGTTTTCTTCTGGAAAGTAAACCGTGGAGAAGTGCTCTGTGAGAGACCTTGGGGGTGGTCTACCGCCAGTCTTGCCTGCCTCCTGCTACGGAAGATGGACAGGCTGGATGATGGCTTTCTCCAACTCCCTTGCAATTATGGTACCAGGCCTATTGTTCTGGTAAATGACTTAGAAAGTTTGCCTGAGGCTTTTAGGAAATATATCTGCTCTCTAATAAAAGGAGAGAGGAATTTAAGACAGTTCTCTTACCAGCTTGCAACTCCTTTATGGAGACAGAATAATGATCCCCGAAAGATGTCCATGCCCCAATCCCTGGACCCTATGGGGTTACTTTACATTAACATCGGAAATCATAAAGCACTTTAAGTACCACCTGTATGCAAGGTGGTGATTGTTGTCATTAATTTTGGCACCGTGCCTTTTTTTTTAAACAACATATAATTAATCCCTTGATATGGGGATTATCCTGGGTTATCCAGGAGGACCCGATTTAGTCACAAGATTCTTCAAAATCAGAGATATGATGATGGAAGAAGGGTCTGACAGGTATGAAACGAGAAGGACTGAACTTTCAATTGCTGGCTTTGAAGATTGAGGCAGTGGCTCTGAGCCAAGGAATGCAGGCAGCCTCTACAAACTAGAAAAGACAACAGAAAAGATCTCCTCAAGAGCCTCCACAAAGGAGAGTAGCCCTCACAATATCTTGATTTTAGAGTAGTAAAATGTATGTCAGACTTCTGATCTACAGAAGAGTAAAATATTGAGTTCGTGTCATTTAGGTAAATAATATTGTATAAATTGGTTATAGCACCAATAAGACACTAACATACCTCCCTACTCCAGCTTCCTGCTTTATGTAGTTCTGTATGAGACTCTGATGTTTGACTTCCACAGCTATCCTGACATCAAAAGAATTGCAGCAGTATGGACCTCACATCATGGAATTGCTGAGGCATTCTTGCAATTGTCTTCCTCCTTAAGGAAATAGTAAATATTTCTAGGATTTAAGTGTCTGTTACCTCAATGTTTGATAACTTACGTTTTATCAGTTTTCCTCGGAAGGTGGTGTTACATTATTTTCCTATTTTTTTTTTATTATTAAGGGGTTTTGTTTGTTTTGTTTTATTTTATTTTTCTTAGAGTTGGTCACCCAGGCTACAGTGCCATGGTGTCAGCCTAGCTCACAGCAACCTAAAACTTCTGAACTCAATCGATCCTCCTGTCTCAGCCTCCCAAGTAGCTGGGACCATAGGCGCGCGCCACCACCCAGCTAATTTTTCTATTTTTAGTGTAGATGGTGTCTCAATCTTGCTCAGGCTGGTCTCTAACTCCTGAGCTCAAGGATTCTTCCGCCTCATCCTCCCAGAGTGCTAGGATTACAGGCATGAGCCATTGCACCTGGCCACTTATTAAGGTTTTTGAAATGCTGTTCAGTTTTTCAATTAGAAGTATACAGTTTGATTTATTTGTGTGATTGTATATAATTGTGCAAACACTACCACAATCAAGATCCAGAATAGTTCCCTTCACCTGAAGAGCTTGCACTAAAATACTCTTCCCTACTGGTAGTCTCTCAAAAACACTGGTCTTAGTGTTTCCACTAAGTCCTTTTTTTTTTTTTTTCTGTTCTGGGCACAACCTGGGGTTACATTTAGTTGTAATGGTTCTGATCCATTATATTTGCTCTAATTTTCACAGTTTTTTAGTCTTCCCTTGGTTTTCATAATTTTGACACTTTTGAAGACACTTGATCAAGTATTTTGTAGAACGGGTCCCTCAATTTGAGTTCATTTGATGCTTTCTCGTAGTTAGAGAGGTGTTATGAATTTGGGGGAAGACCATCACAGTAGTGCTCTTATGGCAACATGTTAGAGAGTACTTGATATCAGTATGATCACTTGGTGATGTTAACCTTGTCACAGTTAATTACTTGGTTACGGTGCTGTCTACTAGATTTCTCCATTATAAAGTTACTATTTTTTTCTTTTTCATAATATATTTGTTATAATGGCACATTATCTCAAAATTATTGTTTAGGTCTTATGTTTAATTTCCCTGGAAGTGAAAAATATACACTACCTGAAAT
>CAUYSK010050765.1:0-51632 GCA_963575035.1 Avahi laniger | reverse complement strand
CCCCCGGCATTTCTCGGACTGCCCAGAGAAAGACACCTTCATATTGATGCTTTTTTAACTAAGAAAGGCTCTAATTGGGATTCACTGCTCTCCCTCACCCCTTGTGACTGTGCGGGAGCCTGTATTATAAATTTTGAAATTAATGTCATTTTGAAATATTAAAAAGCAGAGAAATCTACATGCTGCAGATAAAGTCAAAGAAACCTTCATCTATACAACGCAGTTTTTGCTTAAATAGATTATTCTATTAGTGGGCCCGTTTATTTATTTATTTTATTCTGCGCCGGGGGAAGTCCCCCCGAGATCAATGCGCAGATGGCACCAGATACTTGGAAGTCATCTGAATATTAAGAATTTAAATCTTTAGGCTCAGTGATTTGAGCAGAAAGCCAATTATGGGGCTGAATCAGTTTTCAAATTAAACTGCAATTTAAAGCTTGTGAAATTAATCCTTTAAGGCGCATGGCAGCGTTCGTACACGAGTTCCGAGGAGGGGCCGGGCCTGCCGTCCTCCGCGCCGGCCCCTTTACCTGTCGGCGCGACTGCCGAGATGTCGGCGTCTTTCGGAGGAAGGGCTGGCGGCTCCTCTGCTGGAACTGACTCACGGCTTCGCTTGTGAGGAAGAATTCGGGGCTTTCTACCAGGGAGAAAGATGGTTTCCTTCTTGTTCTCCAAGCCCACGGCTCGCTATTCGACATTGCACCCAGGTTAGCGCAGATGCCGTGAGCGTGCGCGTCCCTCAGCGCAGGGCAAAAGCCAGGCTCGGCCGCCACACCCTTCCTCCCGACAGCTCGGTTCCCACAGAGTCACAGCCGCCATGGTCCGGGCGCCTGAGGGCAGCTGAGTGGTCCCTGGAGGTGGCCTGGCCATGCCTACCCCTGCGGTAGACGCACTGTCCGTGGAAGCCTGGCCGCACCGGACGCCCCTGAGATCCCCCAGAGACCCCAGCAGCTCCCAGAAGAGGAAGCCAAGGAAGGGATGGGACGAGGGCAGAACCCAGACGCAGGGTGCCGGTCCCAGGTTTGGACCCTGAGGACCGAGGACTGCCCGCCTGAGTGCTGGGCTCTGCAGCCACCCGAGGCCACAAGACCCACGTGCTCGGCAGGAAGGTCCTGGCCCCGTGGGCTGGTTCGCCGGGCGCTGCCTCGGCGCGATCCAGCAGTGGGCAGAGTGGTGCCCCCCCCAGAGCCTCCGAACGTGGCCCTAGTGACAACCAGGGTCTTTGCAGACATGTCGGTCAAGATGAGGCCAGTAGGCCGGGCCCGAAGTCCGACGACTGGTTTCCTCATGAGAAGAGGAAGCACACAGTCTCTGGGGAGTGGCCACGTGGAGGCAGAGGCTGGCATGACGTGGCCACAAGCCACAGACGCCAAAGCTACCAGCCAGCACCAGGGGCTGGTGGAGCCCAGGGAAGGTCCCGGAGCCTCCAGAGGGGTCTCAGCCCTGCCCACATCTCAACGTTGGGCTTCCGGCCCCAGAGCCGCGGAGGGCATGTCTCCATTGTGTCCAGCAGCCCCAGAGACAAGTACAGTGCCCTGCCAGGGCTCTCTGTCTTCCAGAACCTTCCAGATAACACCCCAAGCCTGCTGTTTCCTGGCCTGGCTGTGGCCAGGGTCGGGATCCAGCATCCGCAAGGGACCCCGAGGCCCCAGACAGGTGTGGAGGCTTCTCCACTGCCCCCCATGTGCCCCCAAGTGGCAGACGTGCTCCAGCAGCTTGGTGTCTCAGCAGTGTGAGGCCCGCACCGCCTCCCGGCCTTCCCTTGCAGGCCCGCGGCTGTGACTTGGCACAGGGCCTGCAAACGCATCCAAACCAATGGAGAGCGGGGTCAGGTGGCCAGGCCTGTGTGTCCTACTCGGGGGCAGCTCCCAAAGCAGGGGCCAAGGGGGAGCGTCTGTCCTTTGGGTCCCGAGATCCCACCCAGCAATGAATTTGCCTACTTTACCTACTTCCCACTCCACGGGCGATGAAGCTGGCCCACCATATGCTCTGCAACTCGGAGGTCGTGGCGAACACAGAGCGGCTGGAAAGGCCACAAAACCCGTCGCTGGGGAGGATCCAGACACCGGGGCCGTCAGTGCGGCTCCTTCCCCAGGACGCTCGCTCAGCCCCAGAGCCAAGTCTCCAGTGTGGACGCCCCGAGGGCTGGTGCAGGGACCCAACGCTTGTCCTGACAAGGAGCCAGGCTCCACCCTCAGTGGCTGACTGTCCCCTCTGGGGGCTGCGCTCCTGCCCATCACCTGCCCAGGCCCTCTGCACGGCAGAGCTTCCAGGGCTCAGGCCACACATGTTCTCTTTTCTGCCCTAAACCCACCGCTTCGTGGACTCAAGGCAGCCCCATGGCCTTTGACCCATCAGGGAGCAGGTGACCTCACCCGACCCTGCCTGGCCCTCTCCCTGCACCCCGACCCTGCCTCTGCCCCACCAGCAGCTTTGTGGGGTGCCCCCAGCCCTCACTGTACCGAGGAAGGCCATGAGCCGAGCAGACAAGGGCTGGGCGGCCACCCACCCCGGCCAGCGTTGTATGTGTGAGGGACACAGTCGGCTGTGGCCCGCCCCCTAGAAGCCCCCTCGGCCCCCTGGAATCCCCACAAGGCTGGGGTCCCCCCACCTGAGACCCAGGGCAGCATGACAGGAGTCGGCAAGCGTGTCCCCAGCAGATGTAAGAGGAGAAAGGGACAGGCTGGGCCGAGGAGGGAGCTCAGCTGGGTGGTGCCCTTGTGCGCTGGGAGTGAACTGAGAGCCCAGGGACACTCGAGGTGGCAGGGATGGCCATTGGAATAGTCAGGCCCTGGCTGCCTTAGGCCACTTGGACCAGGAGTTACTGTTTGAACTTGTCACAGGGGTCTATTGTCACCCCAGGCTGTAGCTAAACACCGTGGATGACTTCATACAAGACTTACAGATACAGTTGGCTCCCTGGGCTGGTTAGTGTGGACATGGGCTGGCTCCCTGGGCTGGTTGGTGTAGACATGGCTGGCTCCCTGGGCTGGTTGGTGTGGACATGGGCTGATTAGCGTAGACATGGGTTGGTTTCCTGAGCTGGTTAGCGTAGACATGGGCTGGCTCCCGGGCTGGTTGGTGTAGACTGTTTTCTGGCTGGTTGCTACAGCTGTGAGTTACGGTTCTGTTTTTACATGTGGTCTGGTCATTGTTCATTTTTATATGCAGTAACATCTGGCAAAACCAAAGCCCCCTGGTACAGCCCGATACTGTCACCGACAGGTGGGACGGCAGGTTTCTGTCCCCAAGGCCCTCTGCCTGCCCCCTAACCCCCACCCTCCCATCAGGGCTTGTCCGTCCACTCTGTCACTGGTGTGCGCACAATGCCAAGCTGTGTCTGGTGCACAGTAGGTGTTCAGCGCGTGCTTGTGTGGGGCCCTCTCTTGGCTCCCGGGAACCACGTCGGCGTGGACGGTCGGGGCTGCGCGCTGCACAACCTTAGGGCAGATTCCTAGCGGTGGCTCTGCTGAGCGGACACTCTGCCGGCCTCTGTGTAGCGGCCGCCATGCTGCCTGCGGGAAGCTGAGGCCCTCGGCTCTCCCGGGTGCCGTGGGAGCGCCAGTTTGCCGCATGTCATCGCCATTAGGAACCATCACTATTTTAAAATAGTTTTTGCTCATTTGGCATGTGGAAAAATGTCTTCCTTCATTTCTTTGATCAATAATAAAGTTGGTTTTAAAAGAAGGAGCAGCAGCCAGGAGCCCGTCTGCGGTGGAGACTGCAGGTCCAGCCGTGGCGGGAGGCCTGTGGGGTGGGCGTCGCGGGCGTTTCCTCTCCGTTTTGTACCATTGGGATTTTCCGGGGAACAGGTGGCAGTTACTGTGAATGTGTTTTATCTTTGCAACGAGAAAGAATTATCAGAAGTATATCATTTGCTTTTAAAAAGCAGATTCCTGAGCTTAGCAAAAGAAGGCGGATGCTCAGACTTAGCATGTTTTGTAATTTGCCGGAAAGCAACGGGCAGCCCCACCGTCCACCCTTCGCCTGGAAAGGCAGCGGCAGGTTCTGGGGACAACGTCCCTCCTCGGGAGTGGAGAGAGATAGAACTCATCGGGGAGACAATGGAAACGACACTACAGGTGCAGGCATGCACACACACCCTGTCTCCAGAACATTCTCTGGGAGTGTGCAAGTTTGACTCTGAGCCCTGGATTTTAAAGCCCTGATAACCCTTCCTGAAACCTGATTTCCTGGTCTACCAGTCAAGGCGCTGGGTTGGAAGCCAAGGACTTCTTGTCAAAGAACTTACGATAAAATTGAACCCAGTTGTGACGGCGGCTTCCCCTGGCTCGTTAGCCCCTGTCCCACCCACCCCTCGCCCTGGGGGTGGCGGCTGCAGGAAGCAGCAATGCTGGGTGGTCTTGGGTTAACCGCAAGCAACTAGTGCAGTGAGAGCCCTGCAAGCAGCTCCTGATGAACAGGTCCCTCTCCACGGGGTGCAGCCTGCTGAGGTGGCCAAGCTCCGATGACGCCATGGCTCGGGCTGTCCGGGAACGTCCAGGCGTTTCTCCGTGCGGAAGACACTCCACCTCTACAAGTGCAGGAAGCACACAGTGAAAACGGGGGTGTTGTTGCATCCATCAGATTTGAGGTTGGGATTGCTTCTAACCAAAAGCCAGCAGAGACTTGCAGCCCTGATCGATGTCGGTTAGAGCTCGGTGAACGAGCATGTCCGCGGGACGGACCAGCCCCTCGAGTCACAGTCGTGGCGTTCCCATGCTGGGGGACTGTGGGGTCTGGGCCCGGGCCACTGGCTCATCCCCCAGGAAGGGGTCCATCCACTCCAGGACCCTTCCCAGGGCAGGCGTCCTGGGGACAGGGACACAAGGACGCTGGGGGAAGGAAAGAATTTGGTCCAAGGGAACATCTTACGGCCATCGGCCGTGGGCAGGACCACGGAGGAGTTGGAGGGGAGACAGCTGGCTGGCCCTGCCTCGGGGCCAGCATCCAACGGGGCAGGTGCACTTGGGTGCCACACAGACGGCGCCGGGTGGATGCTCAGGGACCAACTGCACAGCATGCAGGGGACATGGAGGGTGGAGAGAGAAGCGCCAACGCCTCAGCTCCCAAACCCACCACGGGCCGTGAAGCGCCCGCTGTCGTGGACCGGGCTGTGTCCTGTTCCCCCAGCTGCCCTGGGGTACGTGGGGAGCAGACGTGGCGTAGCAGAGCTATCTAGCCCCACGCGGTGTTTGAGGAAAATCCCAGGACGGTACAGAAAAGCTGCCCCTCAAACTGAGAAGGGCCGCGAGACCTCAGAATGATGCAGACACAGCCCCTGGCGAGTGGGACGAGTTTACCAGTGGTTACTTCCTAGCGCACCCGCCCCTGGGCGGATGGGGACCTCCTTCCTCGGGAGCTTCCTACTAGCAAAGTCCGCACCCGCCACCCTGTGGTGTCACTTTAAATCTCTCCCCAGTGAGTCCGTGAAGTTTTACAGTGTGTCCCACAGGGCGGGACCATCGTCATAGCTGTCACGCACCTGTTGTGTTAGTGATGTGATAATTCTCCACTGGCGGGATTTTAGTATCACAGGTAGCTAAGGGCACTACAGGACAGCAACACGGCTCTGACCAGTGAGGCCGGTTCAAGCCGCCGTTTCAGGGCAGAAAGTGCCGAGACACCGGAAGCATGCTGGGCACTTTTCCCAGGCCCTGTGGTTATCTTGGTACCTGCCTCGTCTACCTGGTGACAACTTTGCTGAACACTCCAGCCAGCTCAGTGTGTCTGTCATGGGGTGGGACCCTGCATTTTTCCCTGGTGGGGGACAGGGACCCTCCGTGGGGAGGCGTCTTCACTAATGTGACTTCTTGACTGGGCAGGCGCCGGAGGGAGCAGAGGGGTCTCTGCGTCAGAGCGGATTGGTGGTCCCAGTGCCGTGAGCCCTGGGCTAACCCACCGTCCCTGCCCTCCCTCGCTGGTGGGGCCAAGGAGAGGAAAGCTCCGAGGGCAAACCCTCACCACGCCCCACATGCTGTGCCAGCTCCCCATATCCACGACGGGCCGCCGTGGGGGGCTCTGAGACGTGACACTCTGCACGGAGGCCCTGGCAGTGTGGTGGGGAGGGCGGGGGCAGCGCGAGGAAGCGGATCTGGGTGGTTGGAAGGACCCGCCATCCCCGTCAGGCCAGAAGAGCCCGTCACTCCTGTGAAACCCAACTGGTCCCATGTTTGTGCAAACACAGCGAACGTGCGTGGTCCTTTCTGCCTCCGTCATCCCTGCCACCCTCTCGTCACGGGTGCGGGGCTCCCTTCTGCACCAGGTGGAGCGGAGCAGCGTGGCCGGGGACACTGAGTGGCTTCTCCCTTGGGCTTTCTGAACCGGAAGGAGCCAGACTCTGTCACCACCAATCCCGACGACGTTCCCAGCCCTGCCCCGGCTGCCTTGCCGCATGGAGGCTCAGGTACACGGCCAAGCCCCGGCACAGAGGGAACCCTGCAGGTGTCCGTTTGTTTGCTTGTCTATCTGGTAAGCAGCTTGAAAATCCCACAAGGCAAAATTATTTTTGTTGCTCACAATTCATATGTTTAGGTGTCCCAGTATATTTGTGCTTTATGGAAACATCGTGTGTACACATTGTGTATTCATAGGAACTGTGCATGTGTACATGGTTCCTCGCACCTTTCTGCATTCCCGAGCCATCCGCTAGGCTCATTCTCCTTCTGCCTGAAAAATGACCTTAGTATTTATTTAGGGTGGGACTCCAGGTGATGAATTTTTTTGTTCTGTCTAAATGTGTGTTTATTTCACTTTTATTTTAGAAAGATTTTGTTTTTCACTGAATAAAGAATTTCAGGTTGTTCGTTATTTCTTTTTATCCCATTGCTTTCCGGCTTCCGTTATTCCGATGGAGAAGTCAGCTTTAAGTCTTACTACTGCTACCTTAAAAGCTTTATGCCCTTTTTTAAATCCCCAGATGTTTAAAAATTCTTATTTTTGGCTTTGGCTTTTAGCAGCATCACTATGATGGAACTGGCTGTGGTTTTCTTGGACTTATCCTGCTTAGGGTTTGCGGTGCTCCTGGAATGTGGTTTAATATCCTTTATTGATTCTGGAAATTCTTCAGTCTTTGTCTCTTCAAATGTTGCTTCTGCCTTTTCTCGTTGCCCTTTGGGACGTACGATGTGCACATTAAGGTCGCGTGTGTTTTCGTGCACTATTCTGTATTGTTCTGGTGTGGATATTTTCTTTTTTTGTATCTTCCAATCAGTTAATTCTCTCTTTAGCTGCATTTAATCTACTATTAAACTCATTTAAGTTCTTAATTTCAGTTTTTTTAAATAGAGTTTTCCCATTCTATTTTCTAAAATGATTTCTAGTTGTGTAACAAAATTTTCTGTCTCTTTTTAATTCCCTGGACATATTAAGCTAGTTGGTTTTGTTTTTTAAACCTGCATCTGATTACTCCATTATCTGAATCTCCTTTGGGTCTGTTTAGTGTCTGCTTTTTCCGTCAGATTTTGTCTTCTCGTGTGCTTAATTAAATGCCACATGTTGTGTATGAAATACTGCAGAAATAATTTGAGGCTATGTGTGGTGTTATCTGTCTCCATGGAGGATTTATCTTTGCTCCTGGCAGGGACAGTGATAATCTCAGATCACCGTAACCTGCGTCTCCTTAATTAGAGCTGAGCTTCTGTCAGGCTGTTTCTTTCCAGATCGCCCTCACTGCCGGGGCGCTGCCCTTCGAGGTTTAACCCAAAGACTACGGGGTTTTCCACAGCCCCTCCTCTTTGGCAAACCCTGAGCTCAGTTTTTATTCCCATTCCCGTAAGTCCATGGAAAGTTCCGTGCGGCTCTTCAGCCTGTCCACGGGCAGTTCTAGAATCAGCAAATGCCTTAGAGAACAGACGGGCCCCGGTGCCGGGCTCTCCTTCCTACCAGTCCCACAAATTCTTGCCTCTTGGTGGGTCTCTGGTGCCTTTAAAGAGATGTCTTTGGTTTATATTTTGCCTAGCTTTTCTGGTTTTCCTTGGGAGGAAGATTAGTTTAAAACAACATAGTCAGGCCGGACGCTGTGGCTCACGCCTGTAATCCTAGTACTCTGGGAGGCCGAGGTGGGCGGATCGTTCTGAGCTCAGGAGTTCGAGACCAGCCTGAGCAAGAGCGAGACCTCGTTTCTACCAAAAATAGAAAGAAATTAATTGGACAGCTAAAAATATATAGAAAAAATTAGCCGGGCATGGTGGCGCATGCCTGTAGTCCCAGCTACTCGGGAGGCTGAGGCAGCAGGATTGCTTGAGCCCAGGAGTTTGAGGTTGCTGTGAGCTAGGCTGACGCCACGGCACTCGCTCCAGGCAAGAGAGTGAGACTCTGTCTCAAAAAAAAAAAAAAACAACATAGTCCACCATTTGCTAAAAACAGAACTTTCTGGATTTCTTTTAAATACCGAGTACCTCCGGGGAAATTCTGTTGATAATTAAATTCATTAAAATTGGGCTCACACACAACTTTTTGGGAACATATCCATTTCGTGAAGTAAGGTCTAGTTGGAGATGTTTTTTATTAGGGCTCTTAAAAAACACAAGTTCCCAGTTTTTCCCTCGAAGACACTTAATAAAGATGTGCTGAGCGAGGGCACGAGTGTCTTGGTGGATGATCCCTGGGTGCGTCTTCGTGGTCTGATGCCAGCCTGCTTTCTGCAAAGCCCAATAAACAAATGAGCCTGGGCGCTGCGCACACTCCCTCTCGTGCTCCCCGCTGCCTCTGGTCTGTCAGTGTTCTCGGCTTAAAAACATAAACTTGATCACGTCACTGCCCTGATGAAAACGGGCTTCCCTGTGATCCTGGAATGAAGTCGGAACGCTCAGCCCGTCTCGCCCCACCCCTGCCCCCTCCCTTTGTGGCGCAGACCTGAGAGCCCTGCCCTGCCCCAGGGCCTTTGCCTCTCTGCCCCAGGCCTCCTCCTCCTCCCGCCCTCTCCCTTCGTCTCTCGGGCCCTTTCTGCTCTGCAGGCCCCCGTCTCCGCCATCCCGTGTGTCTGTGTGCATGTCCGTGTGCGTGTGCTCTGTTCCCTGCAAAGCGCTTCTCAGGACGTCCTTCCTGTTGTCTCGTTGCCCCTCGCTAGCACGCAGGGGCGGGGCCGGGCCTGTCTGCCTGTCCTCACCGCCGCGTCTGAGCACAGCGTCACGGCACGGGCTCGGCGTAGCCGTGGAGCGCGTGTCCCCCACAGTGGGGTACGACTCAGCCAGAAAAAGGAAGGAACCTTAAAGCCATCGGGCTGGTGGAAAAGTCCAGACACAGACGGCCGCAGGGTGTGGGGTCCCATTTCTGCCAAGGGTCGGAACTGGCAAACGCATCGAGACAGAGGGCAAAATGGTGGCTGCCGGTGGCTGGGGAGGTGGGGGTGACTATTATGGGGACAGGTTTCTTTCTGGAAAGATGAAAATGTTCTGGAATTAGGTTCTGGTGACAATTGCACGACTTTGAAAATATGCTAAAAACCACTGAATTGAGCACTTTAAAAGAGCAAACTTCGTGGTGTATGTGAGTTACACCTCAATCAAAAGTGTGTGTTTGTGGAGTGAGGAGTGAGTGGGAGGGGCTGGGCCCTGGCAGCGTCACCGCCTGTGGCGTGGACAGCCTGGTCCCGGCCACACGCCCCTCTGGAGACGAGCACGTGGGGCCTGTGCCCCCCAAACAAGTCCCGTCCCCCTCCGCACTTGCTCTCCTTTCCGTTTCTGTAAGGCACGTCTGCTCTGAGAATTTTTTACTCAGTAGAAGCTGAAAGCTGCAGAAACTCCTGGTCACACACACCAAGAGCCACCTGCTTTCTGCCCAGGTGGGGGCCAGGGCGGGGTCTTCCCTGCAGGGCTGCGGCGGGAGGGAGGTGGGGCAGGGCCTGTTCCCTCAGCCCGCCTGCTCCAGGTGCCTCGGTCCCTCACAGACCCCCCCCCGAGACGGAGGCCACCCACCCCTCCGGCCTGTGGGCACCGCGCACAGATACTCACAGCGACATCTCAGTGCCAGGACGCAGGGACAGCGCGAGGGACACCTGTCCCCCGTGGTGCCTGTAACCTCCCAGAAGAAACAGGCAGGAAACAGACACACACCTGTTCAAATGCAAATGGGTGAGGCCGGGAAGGAGGAACATTCGAGGCCCCATGACTCAGTCCGGGGGGTAGTGTTGGGGCTGAGTGGGAGTTGGCCAGGTGGGGAAGTTTGAAGAACATTCCAGACGTGTAACAATTGTGCAAGGTCCCAGGGCTGGTGTAGCAAGAGCCCCTTACCTCATGCACACAGGGAGGAGCACCCTCGGGGCTCTCTGGGGCCCCCAAAACAGCAGCAACCCATCGGCCAGGTGAGGATCCCTCTGCGTGAGGAGGCAATGCCGGCCCGGGGTGTGAGCGTGGCGGCCGCAGCCTGTGTGGCGGCAGTTTCCGTCTGAGCTGCTCTCTCCGTTCCAGGCACCTACGTGATGACAGTCACCGCCAACGATGCTGACGACAGCACCACGGCCAACGGGATGGTGCGGTACCGGATCGTGACCCAGACGCCTCAGAGCCCGTCCCAGAACATGTTCACCATCAACAGTGAGACGGGAGACATCGTGACGGTGGCGGCTGGCTTGGACCGGGAGGTGAGGTGGGGGGCGGGCCACGCAGGGGGTTCTCCGTCCCGATATTGCAGGTCGGGACGAGATCGGGAGCTGCCCGAGGTCTGTCCCCTGCGCTGGCTGGAGGGACAAGGACTCGGCAAAGCCGATTCTCAAGGGCTCACTGCCGGCTACCCTGGGAGATCACTGAGCTGGTACCACACGCGGTTTCCAGATGAGCCTGCTGGTGTGTGCCGCAGGGTGGGGCGCTCAGAAAAGCAGGGACGGCCTCGAGGTTCTCGGGGTCCCACCACATTAGAGCTCCAGGTCCAAGGTGATCTGACGGCCCCTCTCAGGACCCAAACACTCACAGCTGCCTGGAAGCCACTTTCTCTGAGCCTGGCATCTTCACATCGGACCATCGTCCAAGCTGCTGCCACCCTTCTGTGATGGCGTGAGTGCCAAGGGAGCCCCCAGCCCTGGCCACTCGGAAACCCCCACCTACTGACCAGGTCCCAGGGAGGCCAGCCAGCTGCTGGACCACCTGCAAAATGTTCCAAGCAAGAATGCTTGTTTCGGCCGGGCGCGGTGGCTCACGCCTGTAATCCTAGCTCTCTGGGAGGCCGAGGCGGGAGGATTGTTTAAGCTCAGGAGTTCGAAACCAGCCTGAGCAAGAGCGAGACCCTGTCTCTACTAAAAATACAAAGAAATATTAATTAGACAACTAAAAATATATAGAAAAAATTAGCCGGGCATGGTGGTGCATGCCTGTAGTCCCAGCTACTCGGGAGGCTGAGGCAGAAGGATCCCTTGAGTCCAGGAGTGTGAGGTTGCTGTGAGCTAGGCTGATGCCATGGCACTCTAGCCCGGGCAACAAAGTGAGACTCTGTCTCAAAAAAAAAAGAATGCTTGTTTCAAAGCTCAGGGATTAGAAGAATTAATATTGTTAAAATGTCCATACTGCCCAATGGACTTACAGATTCAATGCAATCCCCATCAAAATCCCAACATCATTTATCACGGATCTGGAAGAAATAATCCTAAATTTCATATATAACCAGAAAAGACCCTGAATAGCCAAAGAAATCCTAAGCAAAAATAACAAATCTGGAGGCATCACATTACCTGACTTCAGATCATACTACAAGGCTATGTAGTAACCAAAACAGCATGGTATTTGTACAAAAATGGAGACATAGACCAGTGGAATGGAATAGAGAACCCAGAAATGAAACCATGTAGCTACGACCAACTGATTTTTGACAAAACAGACCAAATCATACACTGGGGGAGGGACCCCCACATTCAATAAATGGTGGGAAAACCAGACAGCCACATGCAGAAGAATGAAAGTGGATCCCTCTCTCTTGCCATATACAAAAATTAACTCAAGATGGATTAAAGAATTAAATGTAAGGCATGAAACTATAAAAACTCTAGAAGAAAATGTAGGAAAAACTCTTCTAGACATTGCCCTAGGCAAAGGATTTATAACTAAGACCCCAAAAGTAAATACAGCAACAAAAGGAAATAAGTAAATGGGACTTAATTAAACTAAAAAGTGTCTGCACAGCAAAGGAAATAACCAACAGAGTAAATAGACAACCTACAGAGCAGGAGAAAATATTCACAACCATGCATCTGACAAAGGACTGATACCCAGAATCAACAAAGAACTCAAACAGATCAGTAAGAAAAAAACAAACAACCCCATCAAAAAGTGGGCAAAAGACACGAACAGACTTTTCTCAAAAGAAGACACACTCGTGGCCAAAAACATGAAAAAATGCACAACATCACTGATCATCAGGGAAATGCAATTAAACCACAATGAGATGACACCTTACCCATCAGAGTCACCAGTATTAAAAAGTAAAAAAACAACAGATGTTGGTGAGGTTGGGGTGGAAAGGGAACGTTTATCCACCGCTGATGAGAATGTAAATTGGTACAACCGCTGCGAAAGCAGCATGGAGAGTCCGCAAAGAACTAAAAGTAGACTCGCCATTCGACCCACAGTCCCTCTGCTGGGCGTCTCCCCGGAGGAAAAGCCATTTTGTAAAAAAGACTCCTGCGCTGAACCTTTGTCGCGGCACAGTTCACAGCTGCAAAGATGCAGAATCAACACAAGTGCCCGTCAGCCGATGAGTGGATAACGAAAATGTGTGCGCGTGCGTATGTGTGCACGCCCGTGTGTGTGTGCGCGCGCATCCACGCCATGGCGCGCACTCCGCCATGAAAAGGAACAAAATAGTATCTTTTGCAGCAAACGAACTGGAGGCCATTATCCCGAGAGAAGTGTCTCGGGAACGGAAGAACAAACACCACATGTGCTCACTTACACTTGGGAGTAAATGAGGGACATACATGGTCCGAAGAGCAGCAGAGGACATTGGGCACCAAGAAGGGGGGATTCTGGGGGATGAGGGAGAAAAACCCACCCATCGACTACGATGTGCACTATTTTGGTGACACGTACACTGAACACCCTGACTTTATCCACGTCACAAAAACCATTGTACCCCCTAAATTTTTTAAAATGCAATAAATAAATAAAAGCCATTAGAGGTTGGTTGACAGAGATTTATGAAGACCCCTCCCCGTCCCCAGCTCGGACCCTCCTTCCCGCTGCCACAGGTTTTGCCTTTGGCTCTGGGTGGAAGGAACGGAAGTTGCCGAGAGACGCAGGGCGGCTCTGCTCCGGGTGTGAGCCCCTCCCACGATGCACTGGATTCTGGGTGGGTTTGCGCTCCAGGTTCCGAGCTGCCCACTCATCCCTCGCCAGCCTCCCAGGGAAAATCCGAGCAGTGGCTCGTGGTGACCGCTCTTGGAGCAGAAGCAGCGTGGCCCGACCACGGACACCCTGGCTGGCGACGTTCAGTGACTCACAGTCAAACAACACCGGGTTTTAAGACCACGGCTCTGGGGCCTCCCCTTCCAGGCATCAGTGAACCAGCAGGGCGACCCCAAGCGACCTGACACCCCTGCCCGGCTGGGGCCCGAAGGACCTTCGCTGGCCTAAGTCACTGCCCCCAGGGCCAGGTTCTGCCTCGGCCCGAGCCCCAGCCTGTCCCCTCCCCACCGGCCCGGTCCGCCTTGCCCTGGCCGGGCGTCTGCGCCGCCAGACTGAAGAAGGGCGCATCAGTACGGCGGCTCCTTTTTCTTTTTTCCCTTCGAAGCAGGATTCTCCCCTGCCCTTGTGCAACAAGCCGTCTTTGGGGAGAAAGTGCCACGATACTTCCTTTCAGCACCAGCCCCCATCTGACGGAGAGAGTCATCTCTAGGAGGGAAAATCCACAAACATAATTGGCACGGTGTCTAATTAGGCAGAGCTATGTAAATTGAGCGTTTCTACATGATTAAAATGTCAGGAGAGACTTCGATAAGACACGAGCTGTTCGAGAGTCTCTCGTGTACCTCCTCGAAGAGGCTCCTCTTGCTAATCCTGGTCACCGTGCGTTCTTCCCTAATGAGAATATTTATGTCCTAATAAGAAGGTGCGCACGCCGCGCGAGTTCCTTTCTGGAGGCGCGAGTGACGTCCTCGCGCCCGCACTGTCGTGATTGCTGTGCCACGTAATTAGCGCCGAGCCACGTGGTTCCCGGACCCGTTCCCATGGCTCCTTGACAAAGATGATTGCGTTATTGGAAACTCGGTCCACGGTGACAGTCACCTGGTCACCTTCACCGGCTTGAAACTTTTTCCCAAGCAAGGGGTGGCCAGATTAATCCTCTCGTGGTCCGGAAGGCTTTGAGGGAAGCAGAACCGACACCTCCCAGTACTTTTCCCAAGACCCCCGCCCTGCACTGGCGGCGGATGAAAAAGTTTTCCGGAGAGCGATGACGCACCGTTCCCCGCTGCCGCCGAACGTCCTCATCATCGTCACCAGCCTTAAGTGACACAGTCACATCGTTTAAATTTGGGCAGAGCGCGCTCGTTGGTGACAAGACCGGTTACCTGCTCCCAGCGTTCGGAAAGTGCGACTGGGCAGGAGGCCAGCTCGGGTCTGGGTGGGGGCGCGGCAGGGCTGTTCTCCCGGCTGGTTTCCGAATCATTTTCATGGAACCCTGTTTTGAGGATACGAAATATGGCTTTGTGGGCTCAAAGGAAAAAGCGCTGGCAACTGAGACCAATCTGCCGCCACCCACCGCAGGCTGGATTGGACCCCGGAGGTCTCGCGGGTCCCTCCCCGCCTCCCAGAAGAGAGAGGAGGTGAAGGAAGGTGGAGAGGCGGAAATGACCTGGCCCGGGGGCTGCCGTCTGGGCCCCAACCCCTCTGCTGTGCCTGCGAGCGGCCCTGGTGGGGCCTGGAGGGTGTGGGCACGTGGCAGCCCCCGGCCTGAGCCGGAGCCGTCACTCGTCTTCAAAGACCCCTGCTTGGGAACCCACAGAGCCACGTCCCAGCCACGTGGACCCAGCTCACGACGTCACAGCCGCACCCTGCCACAGCCCCCATGGTGGAACTGGCCTCTTCTCTACAATAAGGCCTGTTGATTTCTTTTCTTACCACAAAGATGGCACATTCATAACAGAAAACACAAACACAAAGAAGAAAATAGTCATGACCTGCTCCCGTGGTCTATACGCTTCCTCCTGGACCAAGTGCTTTCCCGTCCCACAGTGTTCGGAGCGCACCCGCGGTGTGACATGACGTTGGAGCCGTGTGGGACACGCCCTCCCGCCCCGCGTGTCCACGCACCACGGCTCCTCCACCGCCGGCCCCTGTCGCGGCTTATTTTGCAAGTTCCCCATCGCCCACGTGTGTTGCTCCGTCCCTGCTGCTCTCAGCGGCACTAAGTCAACCAGGACGTTGCAGCCGCAAGTCCCCGAAGACCCAAAAGGCCGACACAGGACGGAAACCGCATCGCTCTGGACAGGAAGCCCCAGGGCAGGCAGGTCCAGGCGCCCACCCGGCGCCCATGTTGTGTAGTTGGCAGCAAAGACCTTCTCCTTGGCCTCCCCGCCCCCAGGCAGAGGCCAAGGCAGGAGCTGCTGCCTCGGGCTGAGAAGTGTCGGCCTCTTCTCTGTTTCTGAGCAGCGGGAAGCAGACCTGGCTGCCAAGCATGGGGGGTCCCTCCCGGAACCCAGAGTGCAGACACCTGGCAGGCTCCGGGTGGGGCAATGGGGCAGTAGGGGCGGGGCCAGGGAGCCGGGGGTCCAAGTAGCCAAACTTCCCACCCAGGGTGCAAGGAACGGGCATGTAAGTCTGGGGAGGATCCTCTGACGTGGGGCGGGACCGTCCCACAGTGAGGGCTGCAGGAAAGCCAGATCCCAAGGGCAGTGGGGAAGGGGTGGCTGTGGCTGGGCAGGGACATCTCTCAGCTCTGTGACGGCCTGGGGGGCACTCAGCAGGGGGACATGCTGGGCCCCACCCTCCCAGCCCAGGGAGGCTCAGCCAGGGGCCCTCAACACGCAGGGACCTGCATCCGAAGCAGGAAGGGCTGAGCGCCTCCCCGCGTGGGCCGGGCGCTGGGTTGCAGGGGCTGGCCGGGTGGGCTGTGCCCACAGGTCCTGTCCGCAGCAGAGCAGCAGCACAGCCCTAAGGCCTGCGGGTTTGAGGAAGGAGGGGCTCTGTGGTGAGGAGGGAAAGCTTCCTGGGGAGGGGCTCGGCCTGGGGGCTCTGGGCTGGGAGGGGCTTGGCGTAGGCCCCGTCTCCGCAGCCTGGGGTCCAGGGGGGAGGCTGTGCTGGCACCACCGCAGGACGCAGACCCCACCCCGCCAGCTCGGTGAGCCACACCCGCGTGGACGTGGGGTGCTGAGCCCCGTGGGCCCCGGCAAGGCAGGGGGACGGGTCGACACCAGAGCTTTAGAGCCTGCGCCCGGAGGTGTCGTTCGCGTGCCACGAAATTCGCTCCTTCAACGTGTACGGTTCAGTGGTGTTTGGTACGTTCACGAGGTTGTGCGACCCTGGCCTCTACCTCGTTCCAGGACCTCCTCGTCACCCCGAAAAGCTCACCCCCCCGTCTCCTCCATCCTCTTCCCCCAGCCCCTGCGACCACGAATCTGCTTCCCTTCTCTCTGAACTTGCCTGGACAAGTCACCTGGACATTTCACGTGAATGGGATTGTTCCGTGGGTGGCTTCCGTGTCTGGCTTCCGGCAGGGAGCGTGTTTGTGAGGCCCACCCACGCCGTGGCTGTGGCAGGGTTCACTCCTCCCTGCGGCTGAGCGCCGCTCCGCTGTGTGGTTGGGCCACGTTTTGTTTCGACCTCCGGCCGCCACGAACAGCGCTGCTGTGAACGTGGGCAGACGCGCCGCGCCCTGTGGGTATTTACGCGGGAAGGAGCTGCCAGGCCTCCCGGTAACTGTCTCACTCGCGTGCACCCACCGCCCGTCTTCCATGGCGCCTGCGCTCCCCAGCCCCAGCACCTCATCCCAGGCCCCAATCACGCTCCTGCGCGCTGAGAACCCCAGTGCCGCGGGACCTGAGGATGAGGGGACCCCATCTGCTCCTCCCAGAGCCCAAGGGGACAGAGGTTCCAGCGGTGACAGCCCAGAAAGCCCCTGGGGGCAGGGTGGCAGGCAGGGAGGGGGAGTGGGAACAGTGCTGACTGGACCGGGGCTGCAGAACCTCCCAGAGCAATGGCGGTGCCTGCGCTGGCTCCGGCGTCATTTGTGGAGGAAGGAACACGGGGTCCGTGAGTCTGGGCCGAGAGGCTCTCGGCCTTAAATGACACCCATACTGGCCCCAGCTCACCGCGAGAGCCCAGAGTGGTGGGGACGCGTGCTCACAGCCCAGCAGGTAGGACAGGCCCGGTCGCCCTGGGGTGGGAGGCAGCACCCGCGAGAACTCCGGGGTCTGTGCTGCAGGCCGGGCTTGGGCCGGTGCGGCATCGCTGGGCATTCTGGCCGCCCAGGCCGGCACGGGCGGGCACACTCTGCTTGGGAAGCTTTGATGCCTTTCTAGGGCAGGCCGGCGATGCATTATTGATGGATGTTCTGCAAAATGCACATGCTGAGCTTCGGGGAGGTGGGTGAAAGCCCCATGGACGGCCCGCTGCGCTTTCTTCCCTCCTCTCAAACTTGGAGATGGCCACATCGCTTTTTAATGAATTCACTGCGGTTCCGGTGCTGACGGTGTGGCCGGTGCCAGGGACATCTGCCCTGTGCTCTGCCCCCAGCGGGAGCAGGGAGGGCTCGGCGGGCTGGCGGGGGCCCTGCTCAGAACATTGCCAGGTGTCCAGCCCCACGCGTGCAGTACTGCCCGCTGCCTGCCAGCCACCGCCGAGGAGGGCTGACATGGGCACGGAGGTTGTATGATTCAGAGTGGAGCCCAGGGTCATCTATCTGTCCCCCGAGGTCCAGAAGGCTGCTGGATTCTGGAGCACAGCACTCATCAGCCCCCACCTCGGGGCAGTCCTCCGCCTTCCTAGGACTCAGTTTACCATTGGCCAAGTGGGGAGGGCACCACGGCCCAGACTCCTCGGGGCCGGTCAGAGGCCCCACTTGGTACAGGAACAGCAGGCACAGTCCATCAGGGCACCAGGAGGCCCGGGGCACCCTGGACACAGGCCCTGCCCTGCTGGTGACTTGGGGTCCTGTCGCCTGCCCAGAGCAAAGGACAAAGTGGGCTTTAGGCAAAGAAACAAAGTCCCGCGTGAGCCGTTTAAAATAACCACGTCCCAGCCTCCCGGCCAGCCCCACTAAGCACAGACCAGGCACATCTTCAGGACGTCTGTCTGTAGGGACGCCCGGTGGCCCTGACTGCATTCTGGAAGGGGCAGCGGCCACAGCGATGGGGTCAGGGGCCTGCCTGCGTCCCGGAGACGCTGTTAATCCTGGGGCCCAGCCGGCCTGGCCTCATATCAGAGGCTGCACCCCTGGGAAGGCCCCGGGTCTTCTGGGACCTGCGAACATCTCTTCCTCCCTGCTGCGTTGGCTTCCCTTCCTGCCCCGCCTGGCCCTGGCCGGGGAGGACCCTGCCCTGCCTCCCACATCCAAGCCCAGCCCGCCCTCTAGTGGCAATCGGCTGACAAACAGACTCTTGCAAGCACGCAGCACATACATACAGACGTACACACATGCATGTACATGCATACAAATGTGCATGTGTGTTCACATACATATATGCTCATGTGCACAGTCTAGTACACATGCACATATGCACATGCATACAAATATACACGTGAATGTGTACAAGTGCACGTGCACATGTGTACATGTTCATACATCCATACACGTGTGTACACACGTATTGCACACACACGTGTCCCTGTGTTTCCAAAGTGTTTATTCTCAATGTATTCGGAGCACAGCACCCCACAGTGGCTTCCGCATACCGGCTGTGACTCCGTAACTGTAGAGATAAAGACTGGCAGAACAATGTCATGCCGCGGTCATGTGACAAGACCCAGTTTCCCTAGGGGTTAGCGTTCCCCTTCCTCTCGCCCCGTCCCCGTGGCCTGTGCCGTCCTCTCGTTCTCCAGTCTGGCCCTTCAGTTGGCCACGCTGCAGTGGGGACCCACAAAGACACAGACGTGTCCGCGCAGCGCAGCCAAGCGGGGTGGCCAGGGTGCCCAAGGGCGTCCTGTGCAGGCCGGCAGGCGGCAGCTCTCCGAGGAGGAAGGGCCCACTCGCTTCCCTGCCCGGTTTTGGAAAGATGGTAAGCTCCCCCTGCAGCTTCGGTTTCCACATTTGTCCTGGGAGGAAAAGAAAATCAGATTTGTAAAGAATAAGAGAAACTCGGGTGAGAAACGGAGAAGTTTCCAATGTGAGGCTGCCTGCGCCTCTCGGGAAACCTGACTCCGCTTCCTCGGGGAGGGCAGGGCTGACATGACGCACATCCGGCAGAGTGGCCGACAGGTGCGACGGTGCGGCCTGTGCACGCGGGCAGGGCACACATGACATGAGCTCCGTGGGCCGACATCCGTGTCCCTTGCGGGGCAACTTGGGCACCTGGCGTTGGGATTCGCATTCCCAAGCCTGTCCGCCAGGGCTGGCGCCGTCCGCAGCCTGTCTCTGCAGCGTCCTGGCCAGAAGCTGACCCTGACTCAGAGACTGGTGGCTCCTGCCCCTGCTGGGCCACCAAGAGAAAGGCCACCCCGCGGGTGCAGGGAGAGCGACATGGAGGGAAGACGGCCAGGGAGGGGCTGGCTGCTGTCTGCTCTGGTGGCCAGGGAGGGACGTTTCCTTTCTGTTGGGACCCTGAGGCAAAGGAACCTCAGGGACGGGACTCCTGCAAGGAGCAGCGCCATGACGCGCAAGGACGAAGGCCGCACAAATGTCCGAACACGCCCCCATCTGCGCCTGGCAGGCCGACCCCAACCATGCTGTTGCCAAGGCCGCCAATCATTAGCCGCCATCTTTGTGTGATGTCATCCTGCGTTCAGACAGGGACCCACGGGGCATCCTGGTTAATGTCACTGTGGACGCCGCTGGTGCCATCTGCATTTCGTCTGTGACAAAGCCTGAGCACAGGCCAGCATTGGGGACCCCAGCTGTCACCTCCCTCTGCCCCAGCCGACGGCGTGGCCCTGGAGCGGTGGTGTCACTGCCTGTCTCTCGCTGCACTCAGTGTCCCCGTCTGTGAAGTGGGGCAGGACCGCGCGGCAGTCACGCTGGTCACAGGAACAGTGAGCGGGAACACGTGGCTCACGGGGCCGGCGGGGTTTTCACCGTCTCTCCTGTTTGCTTTCTCGCTTCCCCCCCCCCCCCGCCCCCAGCCCCGAACTGCGGCCTGCGCTGCTCCGCGCACCTCACGCCCGCGCTCTGCCCTGCCCGCGGTGGGTGCTGGGAAACCCCCAGCTTGGCTGGGCTCATTCATTCGTCTGTCACCAGTTGCCAGGCGGCCTGGGGCTGGTCTAGGGGGGAGGAAGGACAGATGGACGGATGGATGATGATGGATGAGTCATGGATGGATGGAAAGGGAAAATGTTGGTGACCCACCTGCTGTGCATAATCCCTTATGGAACCAATTTCTGAACTTGAGCATGTGTCACTGAGCCGCATGTCTGGGAACTGGTCTTCCCTTAACCTCTTACAGGAGCAAGACTCAGGAGTGTCAGTAGCTTGGAGAACGTCTCAGAAGGTCCGTTTTCACGCTGGTCCCCAAAATCCTGGCTCCACTAAGGGTGCCAGTGAGAGGCAGGCTGTGGTCCCAGCAGCTCTCTGGGACCAGAAGCGTGCGTCACCTGGGTCAGAAAGGGGTGTGGAAAAGCCACCTCTGCTGACTCAGGGACTTCAGCACACTGGACCCCAGGCACGGGCCGGGTGGGGCAGGGCTGAGACTCCTTCGATGCTCAATAAAACGCACTGGTTCCACCAGGCTGAATTTGCCTTCTGGACCTCACACCTGCACGCTGCCTGCTCCTCCGGCTGCGTCCTTGCACAGAAACCCGCGGGCACCTCCGCACCTGCAAAGAGGGGAGAGGAATTGTCTTTTCTTCCCATTTGAATTTCTGACCCGCAGTTCCATGGAACAAAGCAAACACACAAGAAATGAAGTCCCTCCGGATTGCCTCTCGCTTTGCAAATTTCCCCTCCCTGGTTTTCCAAACCCAGCGCAGCGCTGGCGCTCCCTGGGGCCTGCGTTCTCCGTTCTGTCTGATCACACGTGATCTGTGCCTGTCACAGGCAGGGCCGCCGAGACGACGGCGCAGTCAGACCCCTCCACGCTGCACCTGATGCGGGGCAAGGGCAGGAGAAGTTCTTCCGAGAGGCTCGGGGGTCCCTGCGCCGCGTACAGTCCCAGCAGAGGGACAACAGCCTCCCCTCCCTCTTGGGGACTGATCTCTTCTCGTAACTGCCCTGTCCATTAAAATCGGACCGACTCACGGTTCTTTCCCAACCTGTCTCCCTTCCAGAAGGTGCAGCAGTACACGGTCATCGTTCAGGCCACAGACATGGAGGGGAACCTGAACTACGGCCTCTCCAACACCGCCACAGCCATCATCACCGTGACGGACGTGAACGACAACCCGCCGGAGTTCACCATGAGCACGGTGAGTCCCTCGCCTCCGCACGGGGACGCGTGGCCCGCGCCGGCCTCTCTGCAGCTGTCTGATGGGGGTGTGGCAGGTCCGTGGCACCAAAGGCCTGGGCAGCGGGGGACAGGGGTGTGGCCGGCTCTGCTGCCAGCGCCTGCAGCAGGAGGGGCCGGGGCTCAGCCCGAGGGTCACCCGCTGTGGGGGGAGTGTTGTGCTCCAGTTCAGCCCAGCGCCAACCGACACCTGGGGAGGCACTTTTGTGAGGTCTGGGGGCCAGTGGTGTTTGGGCTGACATCACAGCCCCTTCTGGAGGCATGTGTGCGGCTGCGTGTGCGGCTGCGTGTGCAGGGGCCTGCTTGGGGGACACCCCCGTGGCCTTTGTCGGTGGTAGTCACAGTCACGACGGTGCCAGCCCATCTGTGCAGCCCCCATCAGGCACGGCAGGGCTCCGGGCCAGCCCTATCAGGGTCGGGAACCAGTGGTGGCCTATCTCCCGGGGAGAGCACGTCACTTGGCCAGAGCCACGCGGCCCATGGGGGAGCACTGGGATTGGACCCCAGAAGCTCTGCCAGCAGAGGGAGGAGACCTCCTTCCACAGCGCAGCGCTCCTGGTGGGCGGGTCGGTTTGCTGAAGGCATCACAAGGCCGCAGCCCCTCAAAGCCCGGCCGCCCCAGCCCGCTGCCCCAGCCCTGGGCCCACTGGACCTGGCGGAGGTGGTGGGCCGCGGGTGCGCAGCGCCATCTCGTGGGCGGAAGGTAGACCGCGCAGAGGGAGCCGGCTCAGGCCCTGGCAGTGCGGCTGGGGAGAGCGGCCAGGCCAATGCAGACTAAGCCCTGGGACAGCAGCCCCCATGTGATTGGCCCGAGACGGAGGCGTTCAGTGTCTCGCTGCGGCTTTGGCGTCTACTTTCTGTCCTCTAGACAGGGACGAGGGGGCAGGAGAGGCTCACGGCAGCACCCCAGGGAGTCTGGATGCAGGGAGCAGCGGCCACCCCGGGACCTGGGGGGACACCAATGTCCAGGCCCCAACCTCGGTAGGGCCTCACCCACAGCTGGCTGCAGACCCAGCTGTCCTTCCTCCCCACCCCAGAGGGGGCCCCAGGGGGTGTGCCAAGCAGAGCCCGGTCCTGCCGCACCCTCTGTGACAACCACAGGGCCACGCGACTGCCGCCGAGGATGGCTCGTGCCAGGCCCACTGGTGCGTGACCTGGGCCGGCTCATCCCTCCTGGAGCGGCCTCGGGTGGCACCATCAGTCCCACCACCTGTGCGGAGGAGCCAGGCCGGTCCCACACATAGGCACAAACCCGCTCTCGGGCCAGGCCCGAGGTGTCACCTGGGGTGGTCCTGAGGCGGCCCCGCAGTGTTCAGAACCATCCGCCGAGTCGGGGCCTCAGACGGCGGGGCAGGTGCTCAGGGACCAGGACGCAGCCTTGTCCCGGTGCCAGCCTGCTGGAGTCTGGCCACTGGGGTCTGGCAGCAGAGTCTACTCTCCTGACCTCAGGGACCCCCCAGCTCCTCCAGGAAGCAGCCTCAGGACCTTGTGGTTGCCATGGAAACCAGGGCACAAGGAAGCCAGGCTGAGTCCAGCAGTGGGTCTGTCCCCAGCAGGAGAAAGGGATGTGAGGCACCATGGCGACCTGGGGGTCCGGGGTTCGGCCCAGCCCTCGTGGAGAACCATGCCAGCGGGTGCTGAGGAGGTATTTTGGGGGGCCCCAGAGCCCCAGCCTGCCCCAAGCCTGGTCCACTCGTCTGTCTCCTCACCTGAGCTAGGGGTCCGAGCCACCTAAGGCTGGGCTGACCTGGAGGGCAGGCGGTCCCACAGAGAGCCAGGGGTCCCCACAAAGGCCCCATCCGCCTGCCGCCAAATGGGCAAATTCCACCCTTTGTGTCCAAAAATGTTGGCTAAAGTCTAATTTGCCAGGACCCAAAGTAGGCACCCCATGGACTCCAGGACCCAGGCTCCAGAGAGCTGTCAGCCCCCCACTTTGGGTGAGATGGGGTCGCTCACTTCAGAGGGCGACTCACGGGCGTCCTGACGAGCTGCCCAGGAGCCTGTGTCGCCACCGAAGTCGGCACCACGATCACCGCCCACGCGGAGACGCGGTGCTCCCACCCTGCGCCTCCCTCAGCCCTCCGTGCAGACAGCTGTTCCTGTGAACGGGCCACGCAGACACATAACTGGCCCGTGTCCGACCATCTCAGCGTAAGCCACGGAGACTCATCCCCGTCACTGCGTCAGGACAGGTGGACCAGAGGCTTCCCTTTCGTGAATGGACTTTCACCACATCACCCACTTCATGTAATCAGTTTCTCTTCTTTAAAACTTCGTTTGAGCTTTTTTACTCTGTCACCCGGGTAGACTACGGTGGTGTCATCACAGCTCACCACAGCCTCAAACTCCTGGGCTCAAGCGACCTCCAGCCTCAGCCTCCCTAGTAGCTGGGACTACAGGCACATGCCACCACACCCGGCTAATTTTTCCAATTTTAGTAGAGACGGGGGTCTCGCTCTTGCTCAGGCTGGTCTCGAACTCCTGAGCTCAAGCGATCCTCCTTCCTCAGCCTCCCAGAATGCTGAGATTACAGGCGTGAGCCACCGCACCTGGCTTCATTCGAGTGTTTGATTAGGTACTTCGTGCACGTGGTGCGACCATTTAAAAGGTAGAGCGACTTGCCTTGAGGAAGGAACCTCCTTCTCTCCCCAGACCCAGCTTCCTGGTCCTCTTCTCTGAGATGAAATGCCCCAGAAACAATTTTCATGAATTGCACGAACACGTGGGTAAGTGCTCATGTGCCCCCTCTCAAGGACAGGGGACACTGTTGTCCACTTGCTGCTTCTACTTCATTCCCTGGGATCTCTCCATGCCCGCAGATTCTGAACTGCTTCAGAATTTTTTTTAAGTTTATTTATAAATCATTGGAAATTACAGAAAAGTTGCAAGAACAGGAATAGTGAAAAGAATGGTCGTGTCCATTTCCTCAGTGGGCTCTGTCATCTGACCGCTGGCGCAGTCGCCATGGATCCGCGTGCGTGCTGCGCTCTGGTCGCTTTGAGGATGAGCACACACATCCCGGCCCTTGTGTCTGAATCCCAGGAAGCGGGGCTTCCTCTTATGTAACTCAGTGGCCGTCAGACAAACCGCTGTTGCACAAACCGCTGTTGCAGCCCGTTTGTTCCACCAGAGGCAGGTGAGGCCCAGGGGGCTCGTTTCGGGCCAGTCAAGGACGCAAAATGAGACAGAGTCGAACCCAGACCCGCTTCCCTGGGCCTCACCATCGTGCACAGTCCTGCCCTTCGAGACCCCAGCGGTATCTTTTGTCCCCTTCAGACAAGACAGAGCTCCTTCTCTTCCCCAGCCCCCGTGTCCTCCGCACGCGCTGGCACCCGGCCTCCCCTCGCCCGCAGCTGCCCGCACCCCACAAGCTCCAGCAGGAGGACATGTCTGCAGGCGCAGCCGCTGCCGCCTTGGGCTTCTGAACACTGTCCGAGTGGACGGCCTCTTGCAGGCGGTTCCCCGGCTGAACGTCATCTTCCCTCCGTCAGCCACACTGGAAACGCCCCAGCTGGGCCCCCCAGACATGCAGGGGCGGGTGGCCGAGAGGAAGCGCTGGGCGGGAGGCAGGGGGAGGGCTCACTGCGGATTGAGCGCAGCAGGTGTTTCTGCCCCTCTCGGAGCTGGGTGGGCGGAACATGAGTCAGTCGAGGAGCTGACCCTGGTCTGCACGCGCCTCTGCGAGATGGCCCCCCGGAATTACACTGCGCCAGGGACAGAGACCCAAGAAGGTGACTTGAAGCACATTCCAGGGGAGAATTCTGCCACTGCGCCCGTGGGTGAAACGTGGAGACGGCCTGGCTCCCTGAGACGGGGGCAGGGAGGAACCAGGGGAGTCGTCCTACATCCCCCAAAACGGAGAATCCCATCATTCCACCGCCAGCTCTATCCCTTCTCTCTGGGGTCCCCTCCTGAGATTCTGGGAGTCATCGTGGTCAGAGTTCTCCTCCCAGCAGCACCGCCAGCCCTCGGCACTGACCAGCACCGACCGGACCAGCCTTCAGCGCTGAGCTGCCTGTGTAGCCGCTGCCGTCCAGCCGCGCCACCCTGGGCTGCTCCTCCTGCGGTGGGCAGAGGACCCCATGGCGTTTATTAGAAAGACTCTTTCCTGGGCTTTGCACATGGCCGAGCGCAGGCTTCTCGTGCTGTGCAGAGGTGGGCTGCTGTCCCTCCGAGGTCCCAGGTGGCCTCAGGCAGGTCCCAGCCCTGGATCTCAGGGCATCCCTTGAAGAGTAAGAGGATGCCGTCTGGGTTCTGCCCAGCTGGCGTCACCTCCCCGTCTAAGGCAGGCCGGGGGGTTCAGCAGCCGCCTCACTGGTCAGCCCTGCAGGGCGATGGGCCGTGGGCAGGCGGCAGGAGGGCTGGTCCCCGGCAGGGAGAGTGACTTCCCAGGTGACTGGGTTTCGTGGTCGTGGGGAGGTGTCTGTGAACACTCGGGATCAGGCTGACCTGTGGAGTGTCCACAGGAGACGGGCACAGGCAAGGACCCAGGACAGCTCCACCGCGGGGCGGGCGGGCAGGGGCCCGCATGCAGGGGCCGGCCACACCGCCACGCACACCGCAGGCTTTTTTACCAAGCCCGATCAAGAACAATCCGCAGAAGCCAGAGGTGCGGGGCCAGCAGGCTGCAATGCCCGATCGAAGCGCAGGTCAAAGCTGCTTCCCGCCCCTGCCCCGAGCTGCGCTGCGCGGCCTTGACGACGGCAGTCTCTGAAGACGGCACGAGTGGTGCTCAGGTCCCCACCCAGGGGCTTCGAGCTGGGGGCTGAGCAGACGGTTTCAGCTCTGATGGGCCCGAGTCCTGTCGGATCTCGGCCTTCAGCAGGGGAGGGGCTTGCGGCGACATCGCCAAAAACTGCTAGAAAACCAGGATGAAGCGATTAAGGGACGGCTTGTTGCAGTTTAAAAGTCGTACGTGATGAGACATGTTTTGTTTTTACGGCGTATTTTTACTGACCTATCCCCCACCCCAAGGTGAGCATGAATAAAAACAGGTGACGTGTTTTAAGAGGGGGGACTCGGCAGTCCCCCCAGGGTCCCCTGCGGGCAAGACGAGAGGATGCCCGGCATTTAGGACGCGCCTGGCTCTCAGCTTGCTCAGCCCACGTGGCTGTGGCCGCAGTTACCAGCAGACCACCCCCCCAGGGGGGCTAAGAGTGGCCTTGCCAGAGGCGGGGGTCAGCACAGGGGTCCGTGGGTCTGTGGCCCGGGCTTTTGAGGTTCTTCTTGAAGTATCTGCCCCAGGAAGCCCAGGGCCACCGTGTGCGGCGCCGTCCTGGGAGTGACCTGCCCGGCTGGGCAAAGGGGCAGCCCCGGCCCCTTCCCGCGGACTGGCCGGGCCGGCCCAGGGCGGCTCCCGTCCGTGGACACGCGGCCCACTCACCAGCCCACACACTCACGTGGGAGGTGGGGGGGCACCATCAGGGGTCCCGGGACCTCTCCCGAGGCTGCACCACCCACTGCGTGGCTGTGGGCAAGACCCTTCCCTCTCTGGGCCTCGGCTTCCCACCGCCTAAGGCCCTGCGTTCTCAGACGCCGCAGCTCCATTCCCCGGCTGTGTGGCTGCAGGCGAGTCACTCAACCCCTCTGGTTCCCATTCCTTGACTACGAAGTGGTAGCCATGGGAACCCTGAATCACAGGTTGCTGAAGGGGCCACAGCTAAGGGCACAGCGTGCCGGAGCCAGCGGCTGGCCGGGCGCGAGTGCTGGGCTGCTCCCCCCTGAAGACGGGGCCACCAGGGCCCAGCGCAGGCACCTTGGAGGTCCTGGGTCCTGCTGGACGTGTGTGGGTAGTTCTGTCGCTCGCCGGTCCCGTGAGAGGACACTGAGCAGGTTTTCCCGGCACGCTGGCCGTTCTCGCCCAAATCCTACTCCGCTCTGAGCCTCGTCTATGGCTAACGAAGGCCCCCCCGCCGGCCCCCGCCCGAGGACGCAGCGGACCTCTGCCTCGGAGCTGGGACTTTGCCGCCAGGCCCGTGGAGGAAGGTAAAATCCACCTGCCTCCTGGGGTGGGTGTACATCTGAATTCTGGATTACAGTCTAGCCGAGAGATCCTGTTCCCGTGCCCTTAGAATTCTTCCTTTCCCAAATATCTGCCCTAGCACCCGTGGGGCTCAGAGCTTTCCCTGTGGCTGAGAATCTGAAAAATTAAATTAAAAAGTCATTATGGCTGGGGGAAAGTTAATAAGAAAATCCTGAACCAGATTTATCAGCTAAGGCCCTTCGTTGTGAACCTTTATTAAACTTGCATGAATTAAAATAGCCTCTGTGTACAAACGTCACCCAGAAGTCAGGGAAGGATGGGCGCAGAACCTCAGCCTGGACGGGGTGTGGGTCGACCTCCTGCCTCCGCCGCCGGTGCACCAGAGTCCGCCCCTCTGCCTTTTCCGAACCACGCTCACGCAGGCACGTGCGGCTGGCCCGGCTGTGGCTCTAGAGGAGGCTGGAAAACGAGTTTCTGGAACATAAGAAGCACATGCAGAAGGTGCTGGGGCCAGGAAGACAAACCACGTCCCCAACTCTGACCCCGACAGCTGGAACCGGAGGAGACGCCTCATCTCACAAAAGCTGCAGAGTCAGAGACCTCGTTGATTCATTCATTCACTCATTCGTTGACAGAGAGGCCGGCCTTGGGTCAGCAGGGACAGCCGCCATCATGTGGCCCACTCACTGCAGACATGGCCCACTCACTCGCGCGACGGGGCTCTCGGCAGCCGGGGAGCCGCGTCGTCACGTCTCCCCACCCCAGCTCTGGACGCTGCACCGAACCCGGGCGCTCTGGGCCCCTCTGCTCGGCTGTGGAGGACCCGCCTGTGGCGGACGCGCTCTGTTTGCTGCCAGCTCCCCGGCCCCCTCGCCCTTTCCCTCCTCACCACGCTCCCTTCCTGCAGTTCCTGGTGACGTGGGACGTGCCCTGGCCACCGGCAGGCCACACGAGTCTGCCCCTGGGAAGGCTGGCTTCCTCATCTAAGGGACGGATGCGCCTCGCTGGTGGTCAGAGGCGACGGGCCACAGGAGGCGGGGAAGGACAGCCCCAGGCCCCTCGCGCCTGTGTCCTGAGACACACCCCTTCTGCAGTCAGTGCACGTCTCTGTCGGCCACACCCACGGGCTCCTCCCTGACCCTCGGCTAGGGCCGCGCCACGCACACCCTGGCAGCCTTGTTTGAACTTAATCACCTCTGAAAGGTCCTGTCTCCAAACGCAGCCGCATTCTGAGCTATTGGGGATAGGGGTGCAACGTATGGTGTGGGGGGACACAGCTCGGCCACACAGTCCCCCGTGCCAGGACGCCACGCCGTCCCTCCCGGGGACACTCCCAGCAGGAAGGGGTCCAGTGCTCCACGGCAGACGTGCGCACGGCCCTGTTCCTGACGCCCGAACGGGAGGAGGCCACGTGGCCACAGCACACGCTGTGGGGAAGAACACAAGGCAGAAGGTGCCATCTGCGCAAAGGGCGACCCAGGTGAACCCGTCCGTGGCGCCGGAAGTCAGCGGTGGCTGCCCCAGTGTCCCCACTGACCACACAGTGAGGCCCGACAGCAGCAGAAGCTCACCCTCCCAGTTTGGAGGCCGGAGTCCGCAGTCCAGGCGTCCCCTCCCCCGGCGGCTGTGGGGGGAATCCGGCCTCTTGCGGCTTCTGCGGCTGCTCCCCGTTCCTGGGCTTGTGGCCGCCTCGCCCCGACCTCCACCTTGGTCTCCACCCAGCCTCTCCTCTGAGCGTCTGTGACCTTAGCCTCCGTCTTGTCCAGTCCCCCTGGCCTCCCTCTTACCAAGATGCATATGACGGCATTTGGGCGCACAGGGTAGTCCAGAAGAACCTCCCGTCTCAAAATCCTTAACTCGGTCACGTCTTTTTCCACATAAGGTGACATTTATAGTTCTAGGGAGAGAGAGACAGCCTGTCTCTGGGGCCACCGTTCAGCCAGCACAGGCGGAAACTTTGGGGCCAGGAAGGGGCCTGGCGCGGGGACTGGGAAGGACATAGACGTCTCTTGTTCTAGCTGCCCCGCAGAACATCCGAGCCGGTGGCCCCCGCCCAGCCGCATCCCGCGGTGCCGGTGCCACACGCCCCCCAGGCAGCCGTCTACTCTGCTCCTGATCCGGGGGCTGATTCCACGAGGAGTTCAGTTTGTGGAAATTCCTTGAGCTGTACACACGACGTGCCCTTTTCTGCATGTATTTTACACTTAAAACGGGTTCGTGACATTCTCTTTTCTCACCTTCTGCAGTTTGCAGGGGAGGTCCCCGAAAACCGGGTGGAGACGGTGGTGGCAAACCTCACCGTGATGGACCGAGACCAGCCCCACTCGCCAAACTGGAACGCCGTCTACCGCATCATCAGCGGGGACCCCTCCGGGCACTTCAGCGTTCGCACGGACCCCGTCACCAACGAGGGCATGGTCACCGTGGTGAAGGTGGGTGCCCTTCTTGCGCCTTGCCAGGCAGCCTGGGTTCTGCCACCTGCACGTACACGGGGACCACTGAACAAAACGACACTGGGCATAAAGTGCACACCACCCCGATGTCCACAGGCGGGGGACCGTGCCCAGCCTGCTGGAGGCAGAGACGACCCTCACAGGGACTCGTCATGTGCCTCCAAGGGCAGACCCCCACGCCCTCCCTGATGTCTCGGTTTCCCCCCCTGGAACTAGTAATAGGTGAATGTTGTTGCTAGAATTCCCAGCGCTAAACCAGCCTTGCATTCCTGAGATAAATCCGACTGAGCCTTGAAGGAGCATTTTGCAATACATTGCAGGATTTGTTTTGCTAATATCTGAAGATTTTTCACGTCCTTTTCTGAGCAATTTAGGCCTGTGGTTTTCCTCTCCCAGAGCCTCCTTCTCTGAGTTTTTGTATCAAGGTTACAGGCTGGGGAGGGCACCCTCCTCGTCTCTGAGACAAGTTGTGTGACATCGTAATTACCTGTCCCTGGAACGTCTGGCTGGACTTTGCTTTCAAGCCACTGGGCAGGGGAAGGTCTTGTTTTTGGTTTTGCTTTTGCTTCTCCTTGTTTTCTAGTGGGATAGATTTACAACTACCGGTTCCATTTCTTTAATGGTTTTGGTCAGACATGCTTTTCTAGAAAATTATCCACTTAATTTTCAAATTTACATACATAAGCCTATCATTATAGTAGCAGCGATTCAGTCCTCCAACCTAAGTCTCTTTCTACACTTGCAATTCATATTCCCCTGGAAGGGCAGACTGTAGGTGATACAATAAAACTTATCAGTCATTTACAACTTAATATAAAGCAATCTAACAGTTATTATTCCCAAAGCAATTTTTAATAGGACTAAGAATAAAAGAACAAGAAAGCATCAGGTATTTTTAGAAAATAAAAGGGTAACAGGTGAGCTTAAAGCTGGATAGGATATGTCAAAGTGTAAGAAAAAGCAAGTTTAATTTTGAGTTGTATCATTTACAAACTGCATCAGCTGCCAGTAGCAGAGACTCAGCCACAGAAGTTTAAATATTTGTGGGCTTTATTCTCTCAAGTAAGAGGAATCCTGAGGTGGGCAGTTAGGGCCAATATGACAACTCCACAATCAGCAGAAACCCTGGCTCCACCTTCCTGCCATGTGAACCTTCCATCCTCTCGTATGCTTCATGGCCCAAAAGCGCTGCTAATGCACCAGCCAGTATGAGAATTTTATAGGCGTAGGAAAGCAAAGAGGGGGAAGGATGACTTGCCCCTTCTTTATTAAGAGACCCTCCCAGAACATCTGCTCACGTCTTACCAGCAGATTTGAGTCACATGGTCATTTTTAGACAGAGGAGATGCTGGGTAACATAGTTTGTCCACTGGGCACATTTTCTAACCTTCTGCTACTAGAGGAGAAGGGAGCTGGATGTTAGGAGATCACCAGCTCCTCGGCCACACGGATGAAAATGGATTTTCTACAGGACTCTGTTTATTTTCTCAGCCTCCCAAAATAATCTTTTTCCCTTTGCCAGTAATCCAATATTATAAGCAAGATGCCGAAGACCAGGTCTGCTGAAAAATCTTGATAAATCCCTTCATTGTTTTTACTTTATTTATTTATTTATTTTTGAGACAGAGTCTCGATCCGTCACCCGGCTAGAGTGCCGTGGCGTCAGCCTAGCTCACAGCAACCTCACACTCTCGACTTCAAGCGATCCTCCTGCCTCAGCCTCCCAGAGTGCTGGGATCACAGGCGTGCGCCACCATTCCCGGCCCTTCGTCATTTTTACTTTCTTTATGAAAATATTTAAACATACAGAAAAGCAGAAATAATAGTAAAATGAACCCTCACATACTCATCACCTAGATTTAATAATTAACATTTTGCTACATTTACTAAATCACTTTTGAAGTGTTTGAAAGTAAATTAGCGTGTCATGACATTTCCACCCTGATACTTCATGAGCTTCCTTCTTCACACGGGGCCACGGGTTCACCTGGAGCGAGTTCTTAGAGCAAAGGCAAGATGGGTGTTTAATTCCTCCCCCCGTCATGCATTTTCTGAGCGAGGCGTCAGCACGACAGCACCCGGTGGCGGAAATGAGATCTGTGTGTGCGCGGACCAGGAACGAGGCTTCTCCTTCCCGAGTGAAGATGTGACAAAAGCCTTTCTCTTGCTCTAGGGGCACATTTAACCTTGAGTTATTTCCTAGTCCCTGCAAGGCCACAAAGGTGGTCAGTCGCCATGGCCAGGCAGCGCCGCTCCTGGGAGGGGTCCCCGACGGGAGCGGGAACAAGGAGGGTGGCGCCGCAGGGGGCCGTCCCCAGAGAGCAGGGGGAGGCTGCCACGGCCCTCCCAGCCCCTCCCAGGCTCTGCGACCCCACAGCTCGGACTCCATGACCCTGGAGCGGCGGCGGTGGGGCCAGGAGCCGGCCCTCCATTTGCACAACAAACCAGTGTCAGGTGGGAGGGACGGACCACAGGGACAGCACAGAGACTCAGGGACGGGACTCTCCGCGTCTTGATGGAGGGGTGGGTGGGTGACGCTGGTTCCAGTCTTTAGAGTGACTCTCACTCTGTGTAAATTGAGAATAAATGACAGAACTCGCGGAGCTGAGCGCACAGACTCACGGCCATGCTGTCCCGCAGCGTCGCGGGTCACCGTGTCCCGGGCGGAACTCAGCATCGGAGCCACGCTGTCCCTCTTTTCCTTCATTCTTGTCTTTTTTTTTTTTTTTTTTTTTTTGAGACAGAGTCTGACTTTGTTGCCCTCGCTAGAGTGAGTGCCGTGGCGTCAGCCTAGCTCACAGCAACCTCAGACTCCTGGGCTCAAGCAATCCTACTGCCTCAGCCTCCCGAGTAGCTGGGACTACAGGCATGCGCCACCATGCCTAGCTAATTTTTTCTATATATTTTTAGCTGTCCAATTAATTTCTTTCTATTTTTGGTAGAGACGGGGTCCCGCTCTTGCTCAGGCTGGTCTCGAACTCCTGAGCTCAAACAATCTGCCCACCTCGGCCTCTCAGAGAGCTAGGATTACAGGCGTGAGCCACCGCGCCCGGCCCAGTGTTGGTATCTTTTGATAATCTTTTCGTTCAGTTTGATAACTTCCTGGTTCTCAGTATGATGCATGATTTTTTATCAAAACCTGGACATTTTGGGTATTACGTTATGACATTATGGATATTGTTTAAACCTTTTGTTTTCACTGGCTTTCTCTGCTACTGCTCCAGCAGGGGAAGTAGGGCATCACCTGTTACTGCCAGGTGGGGGTGTAAGTCCCCCATCCAGCCTCCCTTGACATGTGAAGGGAGGGCTCCTCACTACTGCTGGGTAGGAGTGGTTGGCTGGCTCCATGCTAGGCCTGCCCTGATACTTCCCTGGTGGGATGAGTAGAAGTGCTTGCCACTGTTCCTCACATGGCCTTCACCAACAGCTCAGGCAGGGGGTGACCTTGTTATCACTGAGTAGGGGTGAAGATCTTGACTCTCCACTGGGCCTCCTCTGACACCACCCCATTGGGGAGGGGAAAGAGTGCCTTATTACTGCTGGGTAGGAATGGAAACGCAGACTCCCCTGACACTGTGGGGTGGGGCGGTGCGGAGAGGCTCATTGCTACCTGGTGGGGATGAAAGTCCCTGCTCCCTATTCAGCCTTTTCTGACATCGCCCTGGTGGGAGGGATTGGGTGCCTGTTACATCCTGGAAAGGGTGGAAATCCAGACTGCCAAGTTGGCCATTGCTGGTGTGTGAGTGTGTGTGTGTGTGTGTGTGTGTTGATTACGGGGTTGGGGTGGGGAATGTTGCCATAGTTCTTTTCGTGGTGCCTGGCTGGAGTGGAGCAGTCATTGTCTAAATGTTGTCTATCTTGCTAAGCTGCCCCTTTTCTGATCAGGTGGCTGGAGAGAGCAGTTTGGGGTTGTTTTTTTTTTTTTTTTTTTGGTCTATGCACATTGGTGCTGCCAGGTTGTTGGCTTCTTTAGCAACAAGTCTGGGATCTACATGAGGCAGAAAGAAAACCCAGGGAACTCACCGTCATGTCATTCCTTGGGTTCCAAGGTCCTTAGCTGGTTTGCCTTCTTCTCTCCACCTTTCAGAGTCTCCTTATGTTTGTTTATATATAATGCCCAAGATTTTTATTGTACTTAAATCACCACCAAGTAGGGGAGACAAAAAAAGAAAAAAAGTACTATTTCATCTTCCCAGAAGCAGAAGTCCATGTTTCCTCCTCTTTTATTTTCTGAAGAGTTTGTGTAGGATTGGCATTATTGCTTCCTTAAATATTTGATAGAATTTTCCAACGAGGCCATCTGAGCCTGGGATTCTCTTTTTGGAAGATTTTTAACTGTGAATTTCTTTAATAATTCTAAGATTATTTGAGCGATCTGTATCTCATTGAGTAAGTTTGGTGGTTTGTGATTTTCAAGGAAAATCTATTGTCTATTTCATCTAAGTTGTCAAATTCATAGGCATAACTTTTTTTTAACATTTCCTCATTTTATTGTTAATGTCTTAGGGTCTATAGTGATATCCTTTGTTTCATTCCTATTATTGTGTATTCTCTCTTTTTTCTTGGACAGTAAGGTCTTGAGGAAGATAAGACATTATCTTAGGAAGCAGCTACCTCAGCTGAGGACTGTAAATGATGTCCATTCCATGGGCTGGATCTTCTAAATGGAAAGATCCTCTCTAGTAAAGGGGAGAGGGTGCTCCTGCCAGCCCAGACGCTTCAGGTGAATGTGGGGGCTCACGGATCTCATACACATTCTCCTGCATTTCTCATCCTAGACCTTAGGTACACTCCTTCCCTATCTGGGTCCTGACTTTAGCATAAGAACCTTGTTGAAATTGTGTATCCATATCCTCTGCAGTTTTACCACCTACCAATAAATCCTGTGTCTAGTTTTCAGCACTCTGCTATATGGCTGTAGAAGAGGAGAATCTCTTTAAATGTTGCCAGGGGAGGCTTCTGGCTTTCACAGCATACTCACAGTGGATAATTGACTGATCCTGTTGTTTTGTTTCTGTAGGATTTCTAGGACAATATTTTAAAAGTCATCCAATCCCATAATCCTAATTATTATCATTACCACCTCCACATTCAAGTTCTACAGTTACTGCATGAGTCAATATTTTCCCTTCCGCCTATATGTCATCCAAACATACCACTGGCAAGAGTATTAGCATTTGTGAGCTACAGCACAGTACCGAGGGCGTTAACCACGCCCACCTACCACCATTCATGCCATCATTTTGCTTGTGAGCCGGTAGGTGGTCCAGTCGCAGAATCCCATCCTGAGGGTGCGCTTTCTAGGAACACTTTTGGTACCAATGGAATTAGTGTGGGTTCCCCTGAAAGCAGTGTCTGAGACAAGGTCTAGGGCACACATTGTTTACATGGGAGATCATTCCAGAAAGCAGAAGTAAGGGACCAAGAAGAACCATATTGACAAGGGAGAAAAGCCAGTAGAAGATGTATCATCGAGCTGGTTACCATGATAAGTAACTGGGGCTCTGTCTACGGGGGACCCTCTTTGGAGGGATACGCCTAAGAATTTTCCCATGAAGGATGGGAGCCTGGGGCACTTGTTCCCCAGTTCTTCCTCCCTTTGTGTTCTCTGTTGTGGAGGGCTCCCTTGGGGGCATTGCCCACCCAGTGGGTTATGGCTGGGAGGATAAAAAGCATTTGCTGTGAGAGGGCATCTGGATGCAATGACAGCCGCACCCAAAGTCTCTCAGCTTGGTATGGTTTGACCTTGTGGCAGGATCCTAGCACAGTGCCTAGATTTCTCCTATCCGAATCCTAGCTCTGCTGCTCTCTTAATCGACCAAGCTTTCTCTGCTGCTCCCTCTCTCCCATGAGACGCAGCCTGCTTTTCTGGGGTGTTGATGTCCTGCCTGACTCTGATGAGGGGTGGGGAGAGGAGGAGCTAGGCAGAGCTTGATTCTACTTTCAGATACCAGCTGTACCCCTGGGTTGACTAGTGGCCCCAAATAAGATATGTCCAAGTCCTAACTCCCGGAACCTGTGAGGGTGACTTAATTTGGTAAAAAGGTCTTTGCAGATACAATTGAGTTAGGGATCTTGATATGAATTCATTCTGGATTTAGGGTGGGTCCTAAATATAGTGATTAGTATCTTTATAAGAGACATGAGAGAGAGATTTGAGACACACGAGCGCAGGGGAGAAGGTCACACGAACACGGAGTTGGAGATTGGTGTGATGCTGCCACAAGACAGAGAAATGGAAGAGACGAGGGCGGGTTCTCCCCGAGAGCCTTCAGAGGGAGCGTGACTCTGCCGACACCTTGATTTGGGACCTCTGGCCTCCAGACTGTGGGACAGTAAATTTCCGTTGTTTTAAGCCACAGATAATTTGCTATCTCTGTTCTAGGAAATGAATACATCAGCCACAGGCTCAAACTTTTGCTGTGAGAGGACCAAGTGCCCCAAAGATGGAGCAGCTGCCCCACTGCCGAGTTTCCGCTGTTGCTGGAAGCGCCCACTCCGGGGGTCTGCCCCCGCTGGCCCCAGGGGCCCCAGCCCTGGTATAGCTGCGATGAGGCTGTGTCTGAACTCTTTAAATCCACTCGATATTGTCTTGACTTGTGTGATGCCCCACTTTGCCCTGAAGTGGCTTTAGTGCCCAGGTCCTGCCCTGCCAGAGACATGGGACACAGTCTCACCGCCCGTCACCCCTCTTATCTTTCCTAGTAGGACTCTTGGGGTGATATGGGTCAGTTAGCTTGTGTTGCTTAGAAACGGTAGAGACCAGCTTTGACTAATTTAAACAAAAAAGGAATTTATCAGAAGGATATAGGGAAGGTTTTTAATCTAGTCTGGTAAGAGGCAGGCTAACAGCTGGGAGACCTGGTTGCTGGCCAAGGGCAGTGGATCCAGGTTGCTGCCGAGAGACGGCCTCGGCCTGAGAAGGGCCAATTGGCCAGGTGAGTTCTGTGCCAGCCTCTCTCAGGGGAAGGGGATGGAGGGTGGGAAGGGGACTCTTTGACAGTCCCACCAAGAGGTCATGGAAGGGGGAGGGGGTAGTTCCTCAAGGGGAAAGTGAAGTGTGGGTACCAAAAAGGGGAAAGGACGCTGGGCAGGCAAGAACACCAGCCGCGCAGGCCAGGGACACGGGCCGTCCTGTTCCTCTTCCTGCCCCGACTCGCCCGCAGTCACTCCCTCTTCCCACTCAGCTCCTCGGGAAGGCTGGGGAAAAGCCACAGATTGCTTTTTTGTTTGTTTTTAATATAACTTTAGAGGATACCTTGAGTCAGCAATGAGCAATAATTAGACTGTGATCGTTCTATTCAAGTGCTTCACTTAATCAATTTCAATCGCCCATGCTGTCTCCTGGTATTGATTATAGAGTCCCTCATTCTGGAAATCTTAAAGCACCCCCCTGGGATGCTACCGCTGACACTGTGACTCTCGTAGGCGTGTGAACACCCTGTGCCGAAGCGAACCTTTCTGTGTGGTTGCTTGAGATCCTTTTCCATCTTGATTGTTTCTGAAGACAGGACAGAGCGGCAGCTCCTTCCTTTACTCATCTGAATCTAAGTGGGAAGGAGCGGCCCGGTTAATGGGTCATGCCGCTATTCCCAGGTGGGGAGGATGGGGTCGACTGCACCAGGTGCCCTTTCAGAGAAGACGCAGGGCGAGGCCTGGAGATTGGCTGTGACCCCTCCTGAGGATGGTAATGGAGGAGAGGTGACCCTGGACAGGTACCAGGCCACCCTGTTTACCCGTAATCACCATGGTGGGCAACATGGCTCAGGCCTGGCCAAGGGTGCAGATCAGCAGGGAGGGCCTAGGGTTGCCTCAGGTCTAGGCAGTGAGGAAAAGGGAGGAAGGGCTGAGGTCAAAGGCCAGGGGCCCAGCTGCAGCCATTTCCAGCCTGGCTGCACACCGAAAAACACCCACGCCTCTGTGGGCAGGAAGAGCGAGCTGGCAGCACAGCTGGAGACACCTGAGCGGGAGAGGAGCTGGGACGTTATCCCAGGTGTATCGGCCAGGGTTCAGGGTTCTCCAGAGACACAAAACCAATAGGATGCACACCACACATACACACACACACACACACACACACACACACACACACACGCGCGCGCGCGTGCGCGCGCACCCACATGACAGCAGATTTATTAGGGGCATTGGCTCACGCAGTTTGGAGGCTGAGAAGTCCCACGACAGGCCATCTACAAGCTGGAGACCCTGGGATGGCAGTAGTGTGGCTTAGTCCAAGTCCTAAAGCCTCAGAACCAGGGAAGCCGATGGTGTAATTCTCAGTCCGAGGCCAAAGGCCTAAGAACCTTGGGGGCTGCTGGGGTAGGTCCTGGAGCCCCAAGGCTAGAGAGCCTGGAGTTCTGATCCAAGGGCAGGAGGAGGAGAGTGTCCCGGCTCCAGGAGAGAGAGAGAGAGAGAGAGGAAATCGCCTTTCCTCTGCTTTTTTTCTTCTATTTGGGCACCCAGCTGATTGGAAAGTGTCCACCTATATTGAGGGCAGATCTCCCTACTCAGTCCCCTTACTCACATGCCAACCTCCTCCGGAAACACCCTCACAGACGCACCCGGAAGTAACACTCTACCTGTCCTGCAGGTATTCCTTAACCCAGTGGGGCTGACACCTAAAGTTAGCCATCGCAGCAGGTGCGAAGCGATGCGGCCCCTCACTTGCAGCACGGGCAGGTTGGTAGGGATGGGAAAGCTCGAGCCAGTGCCCTGGTCACTGTTTTCGTTGACATACGGATGCGAGCAAAGTGCCACCTGCCCTCCCATGCCTGCGCCTGGGAAATGCTCCACAGATTGTGAATGAACCCCAGGGCCTGAGCAAAGAAATACAGTTGATTATGAAGAAAAAAGGGAAAATTAAGCTTTTCTCAGTAGAGGAGTGATTCAATAACCCCTGGTACAGCCCTGTTGTGGAATACAGAGCAATAGAAAAAAGGAAGGAGGAAAGCACGGAATGGTTTCCAGACATACTGTAAAGTGAAAAAAAGCACGTTCCACACCAGTGCGTGTAAAAGCTTGTCATTTGTGTACACGATGAGAAGCTCAAAATAGACTAGTATGCAAATGCATTTTTAAAAAGGTATGTAAAGATGCCTGACCGGTAATCGACAGGCTTCCCTCCAGGGAAGGAGGTGAGACTGGGAAAGGAGGACACTCGCTTTGTGCACTTTAGGTTTTGCTTTTTGTTCTAATTTTTTTTTTAACAACTAACATGCATTCCTATATTACTTGCATTATTAAAATGACTTTTAAATATTAGAAGTACAGTCAGCGCTCTGTATCTGGGAGTTACACATCCTCCAATTCAACCAACTGCGAGTGGAAAGTATTCGGAAACAAAACCATTAAAAAATAATACAACAATAAAAATAGTGCAAATAAAAAAATATAATATAACAGCTATTTACGTAGCATTTACATTGCATTAGGCGTAAGTAATCCAGAGATGATTTAAAGTAGACGGGAGAAGGGTGTGCGTAGGTTATGTGTAGATACCATTTTATATCAGGTCTTTGGGTTCCCGCAGGGGGTCCTGGAACCAACCCCCCGCAGATGCCGAGCACACCTGCACAGTTGTAGAATGTGTATGAGGAGGGCCGGGCCGTGATAGTCAGTTTTGTTGTGTGGTTGAGGGGACAGTGGTGGCTGGCTATGCGTGGCCAAGAGGGGGGTGATGCAGGAAGTCTCAAACCCTGGTGTGCACCAGAATTATCAAGGGGCTGGTTAAAGTGCAGATTACCAGGCCTTGTCTTAGCCACACTGATGTAGGATGTCAGAGTGAGGCCCAGACATCTGTGTTTGTTAACCAGCCTCCTGTGATTCTGACACCAGGGGACCCTCGAGGCCATACTGTAACAATCCATATAACCGCCTCCCTCCGGTGGCTCTGCAGCCAGATGGCAGGACACAGCCTTGCTGGGTAACTGGCAGGGCCACGGCCACTTCTCCTTCCACTGCGTAAGACACGAGGTGGGAGAGGCTGGCAGGAGTGTTGTGTGGGGTAGCACTTCCCACGAACACGCTTTTCGGGGTAAACCCCACCCTTCCCCACTGCTACTGGCTACTCAGTGCCTTGAGCTGGGTGTGCCACTCCCGTGGGAGCTTCATCTATCGAGGGACAAAGGTAACAACTCAAACTTCCCTGCACAGGTTTAAAAAGAGACCTGAGTGACCCAAATCATCTGTCCCCAATTCATTTTGAATTCTAAACAAACAGGAAAAATTGGCATTAATTAAATATTTAATTCATGCCCATTAAGGCTAGAATATTGGTTTTCATTCAAATTTATGACATGGTTGTATTTTTTATAGCTGACCATATATTGCATGTAGGCCATTGGTTCTCTTCATATAATGAAGTGTTCAGTATATTTATGCCCATTTTATAAGATTTGGAGTATAACTTGAGTATTTCAGGTGATTATAAAGACATGCAGTATTTGCTTTATGACATTGCCGGCGGCATCAGTGATAAATTTGCTGTTGAGTTACCACTGATCAGTCCAATAACCACCAATTACAACCCTGTGCCTCTGGGAAAATAGGGGCTGCTTTACACAATCTATTTTATTATTCAGTTTTCAGGAACCTGTTGAAACAAACATGAGTTCGTTTGTACATTTACAAGGTGGAGGTGAGGGGTTGAATGTCCCTTTATCTCATACGGTCAAGGCAAAGTTGAGAAGCAACCTTCTGTGATTTAAAACACGACTTTAGAGACTCACTGTGGACAGGAGGCTGTGAGTGATGGATCTGCGTAGGTGGGAGAGGAACACACAGGTCTTGCTTTTTTGTTCAACCTTCTAGAAGTCCTTGACCTGGGCCTTTGGCCCTTCAGGAGTGACTCTGCCATCTGCTATGAGGTGCTCTAGGATTTCTGGTCTTCTACCTTCAACAAAACTGATGCCAAAGTCAGTTTGGGCTTAAGTGTGAAAATTGGGCCAGAACTAAGTCTTCTCCCATTTGGTATAACTTTACATTTCTAGAATGGATGAAGTGGGCCCCACTCTGTTTTATGTAACATAAGCGCTGGGAGAGAGCTTGGAAATCTGAGGTCCAACGGCTTTCTTTGAAGATTAAAAAAAAGAAAGAAAAGAAGAAAAGAACCAAGCAACAAACAATCAAAACTAACTTGTCCTGACAACATACCATGTGCCAGACCTGCACTAAGTGCTGTGCGAGCTTGGCCTCATTTTGCTCTCAGGGTAGCCCGCAGTAAAGGCACTCTTGCCGTCTCCACTTACAGATGCGAAAAGTGGAGCCCAGTGAAGTGGAATAACTTGTCTGCAATCGCTCGGCCAGACAGTGGCTCAGCTTGGAACTAGGTCTTCCTTCTCAACCATCTGCTCTGGGGACTCTTTGTTCAGCTGGGGAGTGGAGGTTTAGGTCCTAGTGATCCCAGGGAGACGAGGAAAGGCAGCAGGCATAGGGATGGTCCAGAGAGAAAGTTCAGAGACAACTGAAAATTTGTTTGGCTACATTTCCCGTGGAATCCATCTCTATCTTCTGGATCATACTAGATCCAGATCTACTGCCTGGCCCGTAAGTCTGGGAACAGTTCCCACACTGCTGGAAACATCTCCTTGGTGAAGAAAAGCATTTTCAGATTTTTTCATGTTTCTACAAAGTATCTTTGCCTCAGTATTTCTGGGAGAGTTTTGCCCCCCTATGGTGTGAGGGGTTGCCATGCGGGTTCTAAGCCTGCATTTAGAGCTTCTTCTGATGCTCAGCACAAAGCAACACCACGAATCGTGACCTCATCAAACCTGCAAGAGTCAATCTCAGTAAGAACTTGAGGTTCAGAGAAGCAGAGACGCCTGCCCTCAGGCACACAGCAGAATCCCAACTCAGACCCAGTTCTCCTGGGACCCACCTCATCTCTCCCTCCAAAGTTCATGTCCCATATGTCCACCTGAAGCTTCAGCTTGAGGCATTTTCACCTTTAAGCACACCTGGTGTTTTGGGGAGAGCCCGCATGGCTCATATTCGCTCTGGTCACCAGGTAACTCATTCCTTGACTTTGTCTTTATTTCAGTTTGCTGAGTTTCCACACTCTGCCTTGACAGGTAGATGACTTTATTATCAGATAAAAGTCAGAAAGAAAGGTTATACATTTCTGGTAAGAAAACAACATGGTAAACGCACTCTGGAAAACAGTTTGGCAATTTCTTATAAAGTTAAACATATACTTATTGTGTAATCCACCTTACTCCTGGGTGTTTACCCTGAAGAAATAAAAACGTGTTCACACAAGGATGTTTGCACACGAATGTTCATAATCACACACAAAAACCCTCCTTGAAGCAGTCCAGATGTCTTTCAGCAGGTGGCTGGATAACCGGTGGTGTGTCGTGCACTGGAATGCTACTTAGCTTACAAGGAACAAACCACTGACAACAACGTGGGTGAATCTCGAAGGCATCACACGGAATAGAAGAATCCAGTTTCAAAGACTGCAGATTGTGTGACTGCGTTTATAAAACATTTGGGAGAGGTGAAACCATGGTGCTGGAGGACAGAGCAGTGGTTGCCAGAGGTTATGGAAGCGGGGAGAGTGTGACCACAAAGGGCAGCACAGGTTTCTGGGGTGACCGAACTGTCCGTGTCCTGATTGCGGGTGATGTGTTTGTGAGTCTATAGGTGTGTTAGAACTCATGAAACTGTATACCAAAAATAAAATAAAATAAAAACAGAAAGGAAAGAATCCATCTCGGCTAGGACAGTGTAGCTCTGACAGCAGCAGGAAGAGGGACTTCACGTGGAGCAGGTGGCTCTGGGCCAGTCTTTGAGGACCCTGCCTTTCCGCTTTCCAGACCAGCGGCACAGATCCAGGTCCAGCTCCGGCAGGCTGGTCCATTGTGAGCAGCTCCCTCAACTCCTGGAGGAATGTCCACCTTGATTGCCCTCCTCACCCTATCCATGGAGTTGGGGGGCAGTCTACCACCTCCAAGACTTCCTCTGGACTCCTTTGGGACTGGCCAAGAGTCACCAAGGCCCTTGTCCTCTGGATGCTGAGGAGCAGCTGGATAGCCCTGGGGGACGGAGGTGTGACCCACACATGGTTGTTCCTTTGGGCTATGCTTCCCTCCTTGGGATTCCAGAGAAAAGAAGCCCACTTTCCACTTCCATCCCCCAAATCACACATATACCCACAGGGACAACCAGCAGTTATTCTCTTCTGCTACTGTGAAAAGTCTCCTGGAAGCAAATTAGCCTGAATTGGCCAACCTAGCCAGGAGCCCAGGCATGCAGGCACGAATAACCTGACAGTGCCAGGAAGGGGAACCGAGGGTCATCGGCTCCCAGGGTGATGATAGTGATGTTGGCGGCGCTGGCCCTGTTTGGGCCGAACCCATGTCTGAGGCTGGGAGCTCTGTGGATCATCCACGTGCCACAGGGTCACACCAGAAGGCAGGAGGAGAAAAGGCCAGGTGGTGGCATTAACCATTTATGGTTCCAGAAGGCAAGTTCTCGGAGTGGCAGCTTGTGGCACGAGTGACTGGCAAGGCCTTGGCGTGGAGCCGGGCGATCCCGGGCGGGCTGGGGCTCTGGCCTCAGCTGCCAGTACTTTTCCCCACTTACTCATCAGACTCAAAAACAACTCCACCCACGTGCGGTGAACGCTGCCCTGCATTTTCACCTTTGGGCTATCATTCCAAGGAAGAAATATCAGCCCAGGAGGAAAGTTTTGGCCAAGTTCAAAGAGAAGCACTTGGGGAATGGAAAGTCCTTTGAAACCTTGCTTGGATGGTGACTGCCTGACCCAGATTTTCCCATTTCAAAAATATGCTTAAAGCTCAAAGGCATGGTGTCATGTAGACATGGGTGTGACGGAGTCACGGGGAAAACACATCAACCAAGCACAGCTGGAGCCTTGCTCAGAGAAACCTCAAGCCTGAGTGTCAGGCCAGACTCCAAAGGTCAGCCCAGCTGTGGTCTGTTCCTGTGGGGGCCTCTGGGGACACCTTCGGAGGGTGAGGCTTGAGCCACCCAGTGTCCCTGGCTAGGTCTGCTCTTGGGGCCAGTTCCTGTCTAAACATGAGGCCCCTCCCCTGGGTGTTCCCATCTCCTGGGTGTCTTAGTTCCCCAGATGTGGATGCTGAGACCTAGGGGGTGAACCCAGGAAGCACACAGTGTGGCTGCTCCACTGGGCTACGTTTCTGCAGCCTGGAGTTAGCGACAATGGGCCAATGCAGAATCTTATATGTGTCCCAGCCCCTCCCCCACACTTTGCTGACATATTCTTCCTCCTAGCAGGGCAAGTGGGTTGGTCCAGCAAGGACAATATCTGGTCTTGTCCTCGTGAGCATCGAGGAGATAGTTCCTCATACTTTGTTCCCCTTCCCCAACAGGAAGGAAGGAAGGGGAGGAAACGCTGAGATGAAAGGGAGGAGCCTTCTCTTGGTTTCCCGTCCCTAGAGTGTGATTGTTCAGCCTGAATGACACGGCTGCCTGCGGGATGCCCCCTGCCATGACAAGCTTGGGTCTCACCCCAAACCCAGCTACCTGGGGCCCTCACACTTCATGGGTCTCAAAGCGTCAGATCAAAGCAAACTTTGTCTTAGCTTTTGTGCTGTGTCCCTAATTCTGCCACCTGCTGTAGACCCTGTGGCTGCCAGACAGACTGCCAGATAGTGTCCCTCAGCCCAACCCCATGGTTCTATATTCTGCTTTGTGGTGCTGGGGCTGGGACTCTGCAAACCACACCCTTCCTTTGCCAACTGTTTACTGTTAGGTTCTCCCAGCGGGAGGCTGGAGGAGGCAGAGGCAGGGGAGGGAGCTGGGCCTCCCTCCTCCCTGAGGGGCGTCTGTTCCTGGCAACCTCACCCCAACAATGGGCCTTCACCCTGGTGGCAGGAGTCAGTTTCAGTTTCCAGCTTTCTTTTGCACCCTTCTAGAATCAGCCTGCCGTGCCCCTCAGATATACCAGCTCCTCCCTCCTCCCTAGGCAGCTGTTTCTCCAAGTTTCTAGGCTCTGATAACCCCCACCCTTCCCTTTTTTCCTGCCCAGCGGGTGGTGGTGGCATTTTTCAGTTATTCACTCTGTTACCTCAATGTGTCCCTTTCCCTTTCTTGTCCTTTTTGCCTTTTCAGTCCTCCAATACACATTCAACCAATTCTCTAGATTTGATTCTCTCTGCTAAAACAACTGCTGTCCTTTCTGCTTCTCTGACCAGCCGCTGACTGGTACAGACCCCACAGCGCCAAGCAGACGGCGGGAGGAAGCTGTAATTCACCAGCTGCATCAAAGGAGCAGGTGGCCGCAGCTACCCAGTGACCACACGGTGCTGGGGCCATTCCAGCCCCAAACAGCAAACACCCTGATCCCCTGGGCAGCCTGTGTAACCTGATCATGGGCAAAATTATGGTTCTCTCTGTCCTGAGAAGTAATGAGGCCTTTTTGCAGGGTCTTTTGAGCTCCCCGGAAGGGGGCATGATGGCAGCAGCGGCCAGATCTCCCGGGGCTGGCAGAGCCCTCTGCTCCCCAAATGGCTAGGAGACAGCCCTGCCGGCTCCTGACCTCTGTGGCCCCCTCCCAGGTGGTCCCCACTGCTCAGTGCCCACCTCGTAGTCAGTCACCAGGAGATGGCCCCCTCAATGCTGTGACTCTGAGCAGGCAAGGTCCCTGCAGGGCCCAGCTGGGAGTGAGGAGGAGATTCCAGCACTCACAGCAGCGAGGCTTGAGCTTTCCCCAGCTCTGTGGCCACATCCCCCACAGAATCTCAGCTGGAGGAGAACCCAGTGATCAGCTGTCCCCACCTTGCCCTTTCACTGACGGAGCAACCGAGACCCAGGGAGGTGAGGCAGCTCGTCCGAGGTTACACAGCTTGTTAGAGGCAAGTCTGTGGCTAAGGCCGAATTCTCTGTCTCTGGAGAGCGCCCAGCTCTTCTCTGGAGCCGCAGAGACCACTCAGCCTACAAGTCTCTGCGGGTCAGCTGAGGTCAGCTTGCTTCTGCCCAGTATCCTCTCTGCGATTTCCTGGGACGTCAGCAGAGTCCTCTGCTTCCTGATTTAGCCCCGAGTGTCCTCTGAGTCCTTTGTCCCCTCAAGCCCTTCCTTATTCTCCATTTCTGGCCCAGCTCCCCCAGTTGCCTGCCCCACCCAGCCCCAAAGCCCTTCTGCCCCTCCTAGGGGGTTGGGGCTCTCACTGCCCTTTACCAGTGAGCCCTAAGCAACTAGCCCTGGCCGTTGGATTACGCAGACAGTGGCTTAACCGAGGGTATCCCCTGGAACCACGGGCAGGTCCTGCGCCACTGCCCCACAGGCATTGATTTAGCTGCCTTTAGCCAAAACACTGTTTCCCAAATTGCAGGCTTGTGGGTACCATTTTTCTGAGAGTTCTTAGGAAGATGAGGGCAATGACATCCTTAAGAGTCCAGACTCAATCCTACTGATCATCCCGGGTTACTCCCCAAGGCCTTTTTCTCGGTGAGTTTGTCAGTGCAGAAGAAAGGAAAGACATGGTTTTTCTTTGAGCAGTGAAAGCAAAGAGGTTTTTACAAATCACATCTAAAGCCCTCGCCCCCAGGCACAACGTAACAGAACCTCAGCTTGTGTTTGTGGTGCGAGACTGTTTACTCTCGTTCAGGGGCTCTCGAGTCTGATGTACATCAAAGTCTCCTGGGAAGCTGTTTAAAAATAAGCTCCTGCCCTCCACCCCTGAACTTTCAAAAAGAGTCCCTGGGGCTGACGGGGTGAGATCTGTGTGTTTTGAAACACTCTCTGAATGACAGTGATGTTCAGCCAGGTTGAGAAGCGCCACCCAGGCAGATGACAGCGTGGCCAGAGGCTGCTAGCACATCGTGGTGGAAGCGGGTGCAGAGCAGGGTCTGGAGTGTGTGGAGAATGAGGCTGTGCAGGTAAACCCCTGGGGGCTGAACATCTGTCCTGCAATAGGCTCTGCGGGGACACATTCTGGGCTGAGCTCTCTTAGTCCTTCTTGGTCAGGGTCAATGCTGCCTCTGGAACACGGACTGAGAAACCAAGAGACACCCCTGTCACTCTGGTATCCTCCCTTGCCAGGGACACCGGATGACTCTGGGACTGCACACACCTTTGGGGGCATCTCTGCAAATGCAATGTCTGCAATGTTTCCCACCGCGGCCCCCACGCAGTAAGAGTTATCGAATGGCAATGGTAGGGCCCACGTTGATGGGGGCCATTAGCTTTTTATTCTGCATGAGTCTGATGACAAGAAAAACACATTTTTAAAATATGTGACTGAAATACCTCTGCCTTATCACTTGTAAAGTTTTATCTATCATACAGCATCTTAACAACTTTTATACGTCCCCCAACATTTGGAAGGGGCATTTATTGGAGTCAAAGTGACGCTGTTGGACGTGTGCCCATCCTGTCTCCCTGGACATGGCTTCCCCTGCTTAGTGGCTGTGGAGCTGCCGGGTGACCCGCCCCAGTCTGGCCTGTCTGGGTCATGGGGGACTCCAAAGAGGTGCAATCAAATTTTCTCTTCCCATAGATTGGAATTGGGACTGAGATAATGGAGTCAGTCTGGTTAATTGTGTATTCTAGACTCACAACGTGCATACTCACGAACATTGGAGGGCAGAGTGTGTGGAGTGGATGGAAGAGCAGAGACAACAGCCCTACCCAGGGAGTAAGGCGACGCGTGGAAGAGCAGAGAGGGGAGACGGTGCGGGGTCCCGTGACCTACAGCTCCTAGTTTACAACCCTACTGAGGTGTGGCACTTTCATGCTCTTGGCTTCCATAGGACACCACCATGTCCTTGAAATACAATCCCTTTTTTTTTCACATGACCCCACACCCATTCTTTGTTACTTGCGACCATTAAGTCCTAACTCACGAACAGGGAAAGGGCTCACCAATCCAGAGATTGGCAGGGTACAAGAGCAGCCTTGGCATAGCATGGAGGCTAACATGAATATTGATGTTAGGGATTCATTATTGAGCACCTACTATATGCCAACCACAAGATAAGGCTTTTATATTCACCAACCTTTTAAGTCTCTACAACAACCCTAAAAGGCAAATGTTGTTAGCTCATCTTACAGAAAAGGGGGCTGAGGCTCTTGGAGAAGAGATGACCTTCTCAACTCACTTCATGAAGGGTAGAGCTGAGATTCAGACTCAGGTCTGTAGCACTTGAAAATCCATCCTTTTTCAACTACACCACACTGCAAGACTGAAGAGGACGCAGACACTGGCAGGCTGTTAGCAGTAGATGCAGCTGGTCTATGGAAGGTAGAATGCAGGAAAGCAGAGGCGCAGACCCAGCTCGAGGCTTTGAGGGTCCACTGGGTCCAAAAGAGTTTCCTGCAGAGGCTGTCCAGGACCCTGGAGAGCTCCAAGGAGCGGCAAAGACTAACCCCATTTGCTCCTCACAGCCACAGACCTACCTGGTAGTTCAGCCTCTGCCATAACCTCTGGATGTTGCCGGCTGTTCACCGGCATCCACAGGGAGGGTTTATTCCCTGCAACCCTAGGGTTTGTCCTGGATCATCCCTGCACCTCCCACCCTGCACCAACCCCGCTGTAAGTCTTTCTCTGCATCGGCTTTTAGGAGGGAACGCTGATTTAGGGTGCTCATGTCTCCGTATCCAGAGTTGAAAATAACTTAAACAATCTCTTTCAAACTAGCCCACCTTTTCATAGATGAACTGACTGGCAAATGTGATCTGTTAATCATGCCAAGCCTCCTTTGGCAAAGGAAAACCAAACTGGCTGCTTTGCATAATAAAAGGTTAAAATTACAAGCCGTACAGGGAACAAATAAGGCTTGATCATTCAGGCTCGAAATTTGTGACTGAACCTCCTTGCACTTGCCTTTCCCGTTCGCTCCACCGTCACGTGTCTGTCCCCGCCGATGGCTGTTTATTTTTAACCCACGTTTCCCCAAAATAGATATTAATAATTTTCCTGCAGCTTCTCTAGCAGCATCCTCTACATCGACCAAGAGCAACAATATTTCCTTAACCATATGCATTTGGGGTTTTCTTTGACACCGTAAGTAGATTTTCTGCTTGGTATTTAAGTTGATTCTCTGTGGGAAGCGTTGGCCAGTTCAGACTCCCTTAATAAGTTCTTCATGGCCGCACTTGTGATGACGTTAATGAAATCATCCTGAATATCACTGAGCAGATAATGAGCCCAGAGGCAGGACCAGGGCCATGTGGAGGGATGGGTGGGGTGACCCAGTGGAAGGGGGGGCATAGCTGTCTTCTGGTTCCTAAAGGAAGATGCCATGAATTTGAAACCCCTGGGGTCTGACTCTTCTTCCTCCATCTGGAGGGATTTTGGTGGGGGGAGTATCCAGGAGTTTAACGGATTTGTCCTCAGCCTGTGTGGGACAGTGAGACTCAGGGGACTGTTCTCCCGGAAAAGAAGCAATTTAGGGCTTTTCTTTCCTCGCTGAGAGAGAAACCCTAGAGGCAGGGTCTCGATGCTTTCTGGGTGCACTTGTGCCCCCCTTTGTTGCTTGTCTGTAGATGCCCATGCTGACACCCCCCCAGCACCCCTCACCCGCACCACCAAGGGCAGCTCCCAGCCCCTGTCCCACTCCCTTTTTTAACCAGACACTGGGCTGGGCTCCTATCTCTGGGGCCTCTGGCCATGCTCCTGTGCTGGGGAAGGTGGAAGAGGCCCTGGGGGCCCAGCTCAGGGCTCCCTGAGTTTAGGGGTCAAGACGGCTGTCCATTCCAGGCAGAGCCACCTGATCGGGGAATGGAAGGGGAGAATCAAAAGTCTCCACGGGGCCATTTTGGAGGGATCTGAGATGAGAGGCAGAAAGAAGCAGTGCCATCTGTCTAGGCCACCACATACAGGTGACACATTGCACAGTGTGGAGGCCCCACTTGTGTCTTACACACTGCAGATTTATAAATGAATGATGACAGGTTCCTGGCAGTCAGGGATCCTGTACTAACAAAATCATATAGTACATACTTTTTCTACAATTGTAAGTAAAGTGTGTTGTCTAAGGGAAATGTTCTCCACTTTGCACAAAGATGCTGTACAGGCTGGGTGGTTCTCTATTTGGGAACCCCAAACATTATGAGGGACTTTCTGTATCACGTATGAAGTAAATCTCATTCCTCCAGTTTTGCCTGGGCCCTGGGAATGTGAGACCAAACTGGTTTCCAAAGCCTGCATTCAGGGTGCGAGGAATGGGACCCACGGACAGGCAGCTGGGCGCTCTCAAAACAGGCACGTGACTGCTCGGACCTCAGCTGATCCTCTGTAGGCTGTGAAGTCCATTGACCTGAGCTCCTGGGGACACTAGGAGGTGCAGGCATGAGAGTGATGCACACGTGCTTCGGAATCTGGGATTTGGAGCTGTTTAAAAACTCTGACACCATAGTATACACGGGGCTGGAGCAGGGTCAGATTACTCCCACTCCCGCAAACAGCAGCTCCATTTCATCCTTCTAGACATTCCAGAGCCGCCGAAATAACAGTCTGCTCTTCAGAAGGGCCATTCAATAGCTGTGGCCCTGCCCAGCCCCTCTGGCTCTTCCCAGAAGAAAACACAGCAAGGCAGTGCTGGCGGCAACAGAGGGGGGCCGGGGGCAGCCAGGCAGCTGCGGAGGGCGCCGGCTGAGCCAGACGTGAGCTGCTGCTTTGGGCAACAGATGACCCAGCAGAGCAAACCGGCCGGTGAGTCCCCCAGGGAGGTCACTGGGAGGCCAGGAGCTGTGGCTTTGCCTCACCGTGGACTCCAAGAGCATGCTCCCGTCCGGGTGTTGGCTCCCCCGGTGCTCGGTGGAGAGGTTGGGAAAGATGATCTCTGAGGTCCCTGCTAGCTCCGGTAGGTGTGATCTGGGCAGCTCAGCTCCTGGCAGCCTTGAGGTGCCACGTGAGGGGATGGCACATGTGGGTTATGTCCACCTTGGCCCTGTCCACCTTGGCTCCAGGCTCCAGGCCACCTCCAGGCTGCTTGCTTGGAAGAAAACACATTCCTTTCCCGTCTGCGAGCCGGGCATGCCCCAGCCCGGCCTCGTGGCCCCAGCTCCCAGACAGCTGGTCTCCCAGCCGGAGCACACGAAGGTGCCAGAGCAGCAGAACCACTCGAGCAATTGATTTTAGAGATGCTGGAGGTTATACACGTCCTCTCCCTCCTCGAGAAGCTGTTCCCTGTAGCCAAGTATCTCAGCTCAGGGGAGTGCAAAGCTGATAAAAATAGATTTTAGTCTGAGCGGCAAAAATGGGAGCAGGGGACTCAGACCCTCTCCTTCCTGAAAAACCAGCACAGGCTGTGTGCTCCACCCTGGGGGAAGGGGCAGTGGCCCCCGACCCATCTTCCCTCTGCTGCACCGCTGTGTGACAGTACCTGGACCAGTGTCCTCGCCCAGGGAGAGCAGCAGTGAGAAGAGGCTCGGAGGGGGGCTTATGCCATCGATGAATAGAGGACGAGAGCTTGGTTGTCAGTAGTAATGATAGCCACCATGGTAATAATAGCAGTAATAGCTAACATTTATTGAGTGCTGGCTATATGCTAGGTACTGCTTTGTGTATTACTTCATTTAATCCTCACGGCGAAAGTAGAAGAGTTATGGTATCGCAGTCAGTTTGGGCTGCCATAAGAAGTACCATAGACTGGGGGCTTATAAACAGCAGAAATTTATTTCTCACAGTTCTTGAGGCTTCAAGTCTAAGACCAGGGTGCCAGCACGGCTGGGTCCTGGTGAGGGCCCCCTTCC
>CAUYSK010050763.1:0-13015 GCA_963575035.1 Avahi laniger | reverse complement strand
CTAAGCGAGGTATCCCAAGAATGGAAAAATAAGCACCACATGTACTCACCATCAAATTGGTATTAACGGATCAACACATAAGTGCATATATAAGAATTACATCTATTAGATATTGGGCAGGGGGAAGGGGGGAGGAGGGAGCAGGGGACGGGTATATGTGTACACAAAGAGTGCAATGTGCACCACGCAATAGGATGGACATATTTGAAACCTGGACTGAGGGGGGGAGGGGGGGAAAGGGCAACACACGTAACCTAAACATCTGTACCCTCATATTATGCTGAAATAAAAAAAAATAAATAAAATTAAAAAAAAAACCCTTCCTTTAGGTCTTTTGAGGATTCTTGGCCTCAATTTCTAAAAGACCCAGGTTACTATTAATAGAAGCGCTTCAGTGCTATGAGCCCAAATCAGGAGATTGCACAAGGAGAGATGTTGCCATGCAAATGTCTAACCTCAGAATCCCAGAGTGATTCTGGGACGTCATTCAGCGGAAATCAGTAATTCCATCAAACTGCCTAGTCACGTGGCTTTTCATGTGCTATTTCGAAGGTACATACCAAATACCTATAAACACCTACGTTGTACAGGAACTACAACCTGCAAATGGTGCTTGTTTATTAATAGATGCTAAAGCAAGTGAATAAGTGGCTGCTGTTTCCAGTCATGCATTAAATCAACGATTGGACCCTGCATTGATTAGAATTCTTCCAGTGACACAGATTTCAAGCATGGGCTTAAAGTCAGGTGCAAAAATGAATCAGAAACAATCCTTCCCTAATGGAGCTCCAATTCCTGGCAGGGTGATAGAGGAGAAAACAAATTGTAATGACGTAACAAGGAAAGTGCTCTACTGGCAGTATGACTACAGGGTCGAGGGAGAACAGAGGAGTGAGGGAATCCCCTCTGCTATGTGGGGTGTTCATTCAATTAGAGTTCTACTGCCAGTGACCCCCTGGTGGCTCGTTTCATAAACTAACAGTCATACAATTTTCTCTCTTTGGTGGTAAAACCCCCAACATCGTTAACTCCAAATTTCCCTGGTTGGTACTTAATACAACTCATAGAATTCAGTCTTACCCCTTTCTCTTTCATCTTGCACCCCTTTAACCCAGCAAGGCCCTCAGTTTATCTTTTGAGCTGTAAGAAAATGTCCTTATATATTATACATTACGGTCTGAAATAAACAGATTTCCTTACATGGGCAGGAAACTTGAACTACTTGAAGTTCAACTGTTCTCCAGTGAACAGAGGAGCTTCTAAAGAGGTCAGGCAGTCTGTATTTTCTCACGCTAGAGAATTTTAGAGAAGGGGAACTTGGAGATTATTGAGATCAGCTTTCCTGTTTTTTAGATAAAGAAACTGAGACCTATACTGATGCAGTAAAGTAACTTAGTTCATAAAATCAGTATTGGAAGATACCTGCTAATTACGGTAATTGCTGCAGAACTCACAGCCGCTCCTTAGTCACTGAAGATCTTAGACCCATCTCACCGTCTCTCTCCAACACCCCAACACCGTTACTGGCATAATTCCTGGGGATTTCGATACCCCATATAGCCTGCCAATCTTGACTCTTCCCCAGCAGAGATCTTGTCCTCCTCATCTCAGCCACCCACCTCCAGGGGCATCACCAACAAGGGCTTCGCCTCCAAATGCCCAGTTTCGAGCATCCCACTGACCTACCACCAGCTCGCCCCCTCTCATCCCCCAGCTCCAACAACATTGACCCTACTAGCTGCTCGTTTCACTGTTCATTCCCCTTGGCCCTCGCTCACACCCGCACCTCTCTGCATACTCAGCTCAAATCCCAAGGTCAACATCATAGGCATTCCTTTGCAGACACCCTCAGTCCTCTAGTCATCACTGCCTGACAAAACTCCAACCTCAGCCAAATCCGACTTTCTCTACCCACTCCTCACTCGCACCTGTGCAGCTAAATATGGCTGCAGGAATACAGGAACGCACAGTGACGCTGACTGATCTCTCTTTAGCATCATGACCACAAACGACAGTCTGGCCCTCGGCGTCGCCTGCCAATTCTTGGGAACTTTCGTCAAGTCTGCCCTCCCAAACCACTGTTTCACGCTGTCCTCTCCCTTCTCAAACTTCCCAAACCCCTTTCTCTCTTCAAGACTAGCTAATCGCATATTTCAATGAGAAGAAAGAATAAAATACCTATTAATAAACATACTGTTTGCACCTATTGCCATCCATCTTGTCTTCCTTTTTATAACAATGAACTTGGTCCTTGTACATTAGATTCCACCCCCTTTCCTACTCCACAATTTCAGTTCTGCAAATATCCCTCCTCTCTCTCTCTTCTGCATCATCAACTTTCCTTTCTCTACTAAGTCATTTCCATCAGAATTTATACATGCTTCCATCTTAAAATATCACTATATACCCCACATTTCCTTCTAGGTCCTACCCCATTGCCAAATCCAAGGATCGATTTTCATTCCTACTCTTATGTATCAGGAGGATTTGACTGTTCCTTCTTTCTTAAAGTGTCTCTTCTCCTGGCTTCTGGATAACACACTCTTGCTGTCCTCCTTCTCCTCTGGCTACTCGGTCTCAGTTTCTTTGATTGATCCTGTTCTTCTTGCCAATTTATAAACGTATCATCCCAGGGTTTGGTTCTTAGACCTCTGCTCAACATACCATTTCTTTGATAATCTCAGTCTATTGGCTTTTGGGGAGACTAGAATATGACATCCCAAAATATGCCTCTTTGGCCAAAGGATTGTTGAGCTAAAGGCAATATATGAGCAGCAAGTGCAGGACAGCTCTCTGCCCTCCTTCTGCTTGCTTTAAAGCTGGACACAGATTCACAAAGGTATCCTGCCCCCTCCCCTCCTACCTGGAAGAATACTGCAGACAATTTTAGACCCTGTGGGCCCAGAGATGGCACCACAGGAAGCTATTATACATGAACAAGCTTTGCTAACTGGCCTTTATCTGACATTTATCTGCCTTCCCACAAGTTGCCACCTGTAGAGACTCAAAAGTCCTTTTCCTTTGTCTTGTCATGGCTCTAAAAACGTACTGTCCTTTGTTCAAGATGCTATCTGAGCTCTAGGGGACTTACTCATTTCCTGGGTGTCTCCCATGTATACATGAAATATACAGGTTAATGAACTGTTGTTTTTCTCTTGCTAATCTGTCTTTTGCTACAGGAATCCATTCCAATGGAGGCTTTACCAAAGCTGAGGAAAACACCCCTTTTCCTTCCTTATTGCTTTCAATGCCATCTACATGCAAATGGCTCATTAATTTCTATATCCAGTCCAGTCCTGAACCCCAGACACTTCTAACCTACATTTCTACCTGCAGGTTACCTTAAGCTGCCCCCAAACAGGACTTTAACCTCCTCCCCCAAATAAGTCCCTACTTCTCCTCATTTCTTCCCCATCTCAGTAAATGTGAACTTTGTTCATCCAGCTGTTTGGGCCAAACCAGAAAAAAAATCATTCTTGATTTATTTCTTTCTCTCACTGCAGTTTTCACACCCAATCTATAAGTAAATCTTGTGGTCTCTACTTTTAAAACACCTCGAGAATTCTACGAATCCCATCACCTCTAACTCTACCACCCTGAACTCTAAGAGTAGTCTTTTAACTGCTCTTCTGTTTCTACTTTTGCCTCCCTACAATTTATTTTCCACAGGAAAACCAGACTGGGCCATTTAGAATGTAAGCTGAATGACGTCACTCCTCTGGTTAAACTCCTTCAATGGCTGCTCATATCCTTCAAAGTAAAATGGAAAGTTTTTATAATGAGCTCTAAGCCCTTCACGATCTGATTCCCAACCAACTCTCTGACTTCATCGCCTGCATTTATCTCATTCTCTCACTTTGCTTCCTCAACGGCCCCCTCTTGGTTCTTCAAATTAACCAAGCACATTCCTATTTCAAGGCCTTTGCGCTTATTTTTTTCTGTTGCCTGGACAGTCCTTCCCCCAAATAGCCACACAGCCAGCTTCCTCCATTCATTCAGGTCCTTGCTTGAACGCCAGCTTTTCAGAGTAGCTTTCTTTGACTTCCCACCTTCTGCTGTGAAACAAGCCATTCCCAGACTCATGATCTGCAGAGCGCTGTACTATCATCTCTTACGGTTCGGAGTAGAAAGGCCCGGCTGGCGGGTTCCCACTTGAAGCCCTTCATGAAGTTGCAGTCAGATGGTGGCTGAGGCTGGAACCATCCAAAGTCGTATTCAGATGTCTGGTGTCTCTCCAGGGGCTAACTCGGCCTTGCTCACAATGTAGTGATCTCTAAGTCGTCAGACGTCTTGCACGGTGGCTGGCTTCTCGCAGAGCAAGCGTTCCATTCCAACAAAGGAAGTGAAAACCCCCAGGCGTGAGGACCGGGCTCAGAAACTAATACAGTGTCACTTCTATTACTTACAGAGCACCCCTCCCCCAGTCGAGAGACTTGAGAACAGGACATAGGTCCCATGTGCCAATAGAAGGAGTGTTGGAAAATTTTCAGCCACAGGGTAGCCAGCCTCCAAAATGATCCTAAGTGGTCCTCATCTCCTGGTATGGATGGCCTTGTGCCATCTTCTCTAAACCTAGCTGAGCACACTGTGTGATCTGGGAGGCTAGGTCATAAAGAGACATGTGCTCTCTTGGATCACCTTCTTGGAGGAAAGCAAGCTGCCACGCCGTAAGGACACTCAGACTGCTCCACGAAGAGGTAGGTCCCCACGGTGAGGAACTATGGCCTCCTGCCAACCTCGTGAGCGAGCCAACGCCAGACCTACTCGAGCTTTCAGACGGCTGGGGCCTCAGCCAACACCTTGACTGCTCACTCCTCAGAGGCTCTGAGCCAGAACCACCCAGCTAAGGTGCCCTGAAATCCCTGAAGCTGTGTGAGATAACAGACATTTGTTGTCATTCCACGTTGCGGGGTATCTCTATACAGCAGTAATTCACTAATGCATCACGCCACCTGAAATGGCCGCCCCACCTCACCCCTGGCACTCTCAGTCTCTCGTCCCTACTTTTCTCCATTGCATTTATCACCATCTATCACAGTATGTCTTTTATCTGTTTGTCTCCCTTCTCCCGTAGAATACAAACTTCAAGGGAAAAGACGTTCTGCCTGGTTTTTTCCTGCTATATTCTCAGTGCCTGTAACTGTGCCTGGCACATAGTAAACACTAATATTTATTAAATACATAAATGATATTAATTATTCTCTTTACTACCAACATATACTTATTATTATTGACTACTAAAGACAGCATATTATTGCCCTCATGGTTTACTGTAATATTCATTTGTTCAACAAATACCTACTCAGTATGATTATGATAATAGCTACTGCTTCTTTTTGAGGGTTTACCATGACAGGAAGTCCAAGATAGAATACATGCTTCTCACAGTAGCCACGTCACGACTATTACCAGGAGTCTGCCGTGAGGTACGTTACGTTTGAGCTGCCCGTGAGACATCCACGTGGAACTGGGAAGGGGGCAGCTGGATAAATGAGGCTGGAGATGAGGGCAGAGGCCCAGGGTGCGGAAATAAATTTGGGAGTTGGGAGATTTTAGATGGTACTTAAAGCCACGGAACTGGAGTGAGCTCCCCCAGGAGGGGGCGGAGTTAGAGACGAGAAACTGATGGAGACTCACTGAGGCTCTGCAATGTTCCTCAGGAAGGAGGAAGGATGAGCAAAGAAGACTGAGAAGAACCAGCCAGCAAGGTAGAAAGAAAACAAGGAGCCTATGGCGTCCTGCAGACTGAGAGGAGAATGTATCATATTCCAAAGAGGGAGTGATCCACTGTGTCAGATGATGCTGAGAAGTGAAGTCAAATGGGGACAGAGAACGGCCCATCAGACTGGCGAGGTGAGAGCTTTTTAGCAGGCTAGGGGGAAGGCAGTGACAGCACGTTTGACTGTAGACAGTGCTAACATAGCAGAGGAGAATCATTTGAGGAAGTAGAGGGGAGGCAGACAGACACCGGAATGCTGTCCTTCAGTAGATTAGGAAGGGACAGGATCTACTACTGCACACAAGTGGCAGGAGCTGCCTTTAGATAGGAACACAGCCAGGTCTTCCCCAGGATCAAGAAGGCAGGCAGATTGCACAGGTGCAGGGAGTGGGGCACATGTGCGAAGTGTCTTCTGTTTGCTTCTATGTCCTCAGCGAGATGCAAAGTTACCAGCTGAGAATGAGAGGATGTTAGGAGTTCGAAGAGAAAGGAGAAAATATGGAAGAAATTTCTGAGAGTTGGGAAGGAAACAGACTAGGTAACTAAGGTAGTTATGACCTTAGCCCTAAGACTTCACTTAAGGTTCATAAATATAACAAGCATGGTTTCCTCAAGCCACGTCCAGCTGCAATGAATGGGTGAAGAGTTGAACTTTTTACCAGGTGACTTTGGCCAAGGGTGGGCGTAACATGATGGATGATGTGTGCACGGTGGACTCTGGCATCTCGGCCACATGGAGATGGATAGAGAAGGTGGTATTTGAAGTTCCAATGGAGTGGAAAATGTTAGGAGTTAGAAAGGTAGAAGATGATGGCTGGAGGGCGGGAGGTGACTGGGATAGCACGCTAACACAGCTGCCCAGAGCAAGGGTCAGCGACTTCTGCAAACGGCCAGAAAGGAAACACTTCAGGCTTTGCAGGCCATACAGTCCCTCTCGCCCCCACTCGACTCTGCCATTGAAGTGCAAAAGCACTGAGAGACAAGATGTAAAGGCATGAGAGAGGCTATGTCCCAATAAAGCTTTATTTTAAAAAAAAAAATAAGCAGCAGCCTCAGTTTGACCCCCAAGCCACAGTTGGCCAAACCCTGATGCAGTTACTTAAGTTGTTTAGCCACTTGCTAAAAATACTACAGTCAATTGCCTAAGATCAAATTGTTGATAATTTTACCCACCCAGGATTATTTCTCTAAGTTTTGCATTAAAGAAGACAGAGAATGAACTTTGTCATATTAGTTCTTAGAGCCCATTTATTTAAGTAAGGCTCAAATGGATAAAAAGGGACAGATGGCACATTTAATGTTTTTTGATGGATAGAAGAGAAAAAAAAACAACTAGGAAAGACATGTCTACTTGCACGAAGTCTTAGAAAGCAATGGGGAACACATGCAGAGAGAGAATCAGCGAGGACAGAGAGAAGGCTGAATTGGAAAGTGATAAAAAGAAATGGAAACGTGAAGAGAAATACTACACACAGGAGAGAGAATTCCAGCCCGAGCCCGGGCGGATGCTTGTTGCTCTGCTGCCACCTTCAGTTCTCTCAGGAGCCTGGCTCTGTTTTCGCAGTTTGCCCTGATGGGTTGAAACAGGTGGCGATTCCTGTGAGTGCTTTTCCCATTTTTTATTTTAGCTACATCTTACTGAAATCCAATGAGGTTCAAGGCTAGCAGGACTGGAGTAGATGATTTAGAATGAGGGACAGAGGACAAGATCAAAGATTGAGAAGAAATTGGCAGCGGGAAGACACCGAGTAGAGGCAGGGACTCCAGGAACGGAGGTAGATCGGAGGCAGCCTGATTCTGTCCACTATGGAGCCGAGTTTGCACGCAGCTGGGCAATTCTGCAAAAGCGATGAAGTAAATCAATGTACATGATTAATTATGATTGGAATCTGGAGGTGTGAAATGCAAGCAAAATCACCGAGCGACAAATAGCTCTGGGGAAATGTAGGCCTGGCTGTGACCCCACTTTTTATCACGCCTGGTCAGGGAATCAGAGGTAATAAGATCACAGGGATATAATTTTTTCACATATTAGCCAAACCCACTCTATCACTGCATTATGCTTTCCTATTTAAGAGTCCATCTACACTGAGAGCAACTTGAAGCAGAAATAAGTCTTTTTCACCATCGGATAGCTAGCACTCATTAAACTCATTCTCTCTAAGAGCACTTAATGAATTCATGTCATTGTTTCCTTTCAAGGAAAAAAAATCAGAATTTTCAAAATGTGGGAAATTGTCAGTTCTTTGGGATGGAGATCAAAAATCCTTTGCCTCTGGAAGCTCTCTGAGCTTGCCATCCATTTTCCATGTCGTTACCCTAAAGCTATTCTTTATTTCAGTTTGTTGTTTGAACCCCTCTACTCACCAACAGAGTCCGAAGCAAATGGTCAAAACTTTGCTCTAATCACTGCAGTTTATAAGGTACATTTAGTCTGACACTGACCCAAGTCTGGGATTCAGTCTGCAGCCACTGTAAGTCTCCCCTAGGTGATGTGCTGCTTGAGGGGAGATAGACTGAGTAGGAAATGTCCACTGTCGCCCTCTCGTGGCATCTCCTCTGGGCAGTTCAGCCCCAGTTCAGCAGTGGGTGATGGAACATGCCCTATGCCCTCTCTGGGTGTCAATTATGATATACAATATCTAAGACATTTGGAAGATGAAATGTTTTTGCACTGTACGTAATAGTAGGGGCTAAGTTACTAGAGTAATAAAAGCAAAATGAAAACTAGAAGAATCAAATGCAACACTTTACTTCAAAAAGATAGCCATGCCTTCTGTGTTCCTAAACAAAGGGTACCTCAGTTTTGCTTTTCCCTTATGGTTGAGGAGACTTCACTTGGCCAACACACACGCAAATCCCTTCTTATTCAAGTCGGAGGCACTTCTTCCAAGATCCCTTCCTGACTCTCTCCCCCTCACTCCCAAGGCTGGCCGTCTGTTCCCTCTCCACGTTGACCTCATCATGTTGTGCTGAATGGATTTCTTCACCCTCTGCCTCTTGCACCATCCTGTGAATTCCTCTGTCACTTCAACCCAAGCACCTAGTAGATGCTTACTGTGTGTTTCACTCATTCATTGATTGTTTATGGAGTCAAAAAATCACAAATTCAACGTTAGGAAAGATGGTCCTATCTCAGCCCTGCTCGTTGACTCAATCACAGGAAAAGTAAAATAGTCTCAAGAGCTTTCCCATCGCCCTTGGCTGTGGGTCCCATGGGCATCCCAGGCATTGGTGAGAGAAATGGCAGAGATGCTACAGCAATGCAGGAATGGACATTTACCTTTCTGGGTTGTCCCTCGTAGTTTCTGAGCCGCCTCACAGTAGTTTGGGGCCTTAGGAAGAGCTATGAGGAACTTGCTTGTGCTCCAGCTTGCTTCAAGGTCATGGTGACCTTGAAACAAGCTTCCTACAACTTCTGTTAGCTGAAGGAATAGTTATTACTGTCTGAACCTTACCCTCAGAGGTCCCTTAGCCATTTAAAAGCATATAAACTTTCTGGTATAGCCATAAGATTTGAATTATTTTGTCAATTCTGATTATTTTTTCACAAGAGTATACTTTGCTTCAAAACCCATTTCGGTTTCAGAAGCCTGCCGGGGTGAAGATCGTTACCCACAACACAGTAGTCCTGTTATCCACAGGGGATATGTTCCAAGATCCCCAGTGGGTACCTGAAACCTCAGATAGGACCAAATCCTATATATACTACATTTTTCCTATACATACACACCTATAATAAAGCTTAATTTATAAATTAGGCACAGTAGGAGATTAACAGTGATGAATAATAAAATAGAAAAATTATAACAATATGTCAGCATCACTATTCATGTTTTAGGGACATTATTAAGTAAAATAAGGATCATCTGAACACAAACACTGCTACACCAGGACAGTGGATCCGCTGATCTAATAACCCAGACAGCTCCCAAGTGATGATCTGGGGCATCTATAGCCTGGATCCACTGGACAAAGGGATGAATCACATCCCAGGTGGGACAGAGTAGACCTGCAGAGAATTCATCATGCTACTCATAATAGCATGCAATTTAAAACTTATGAATTGTTTATTTCTGGAGTTTTCCATTTAATATTTTTGGAACATGGTCAATCATGGCTAACTGAAACCTCAAAGAGCAAAACCACGAATCGGGGGTCTACAGTATTCTTGATTTATCTCTCTGATAAACACATCAATCAATGGATGTGAACTGGTGTCCTTATACATTCTCTTGCTAAGTTAACCAAGCTCACAGAACTAGAAAAGTTAATTTTCTAAAACATTGGTACAAATAACAGAATACTGTTTTGAAGGGAGCGAAGTGAACACAGACATATATATTAGTGTAGTCTTCCCTCGAGTCATAATTATTTATAAAAAGAGATAAAATCAGATTCAGGTTGTGAGTCCTTTGTGCTCCATTAAACTGCATGTCCAGGTAAGAACAAGGGAGCTAATTGCTTTCTATGGGTAGCCGGTCATGACAACACTGTCAAAATCCTAGCACCATTTAATCTCTTTTTTGTTTGGTTTTAAGGACACATTTTTCACAGGGAAGATACACACAGCACTGATTGTCATTTTTCTAATTCAAACATCGGTTTGTTTATCTTTTGGCTGAGAGAGAGAAACAGGTCAGTAGTTAATATGCTGAAATCTGAAGTATCTCTCATGCCGTCATCCAGATAGCAGACACTTAGTTACTATCTGTTGAAAGACTAAGAACATTTTCAGTTAAGAGCAAGTTATGTTCTTGAAAATATAGTTTAATGCAGGCAAAAACACAATACTGATTGTAAAGTAAATATATGTCTATAAAGTAAATATTTTTGTTATCACTCTATGATTACTTGGTTCTATTACTGTTTAAGTCATTTTCTTTCTAACCCAAGATTCATCTGAACAGCAAAGCTTGCAGAGTCAAGTAAATGGACTTCCCTTTCTGGCATTTAGGGAGTCACCTAACTCCCTACAGGGAAAATCTGAAAATGTTCCTGCAATAAAACTAAATAGAATAAGGTAAAAGAAATCTACAGTGGCCAAAAAATGATGAAGAAACTTAAATGAGGAAGGTGAAAATAAGTCGATAATGCTAGACAACTCTACGGGGTTTTGCATGTCTTTGCAAACAAAGGGCTATGGTCTTAATGACCACGTGAGTAACAAATAGACTGCAGGCTTTTTAAGGAAAAGGAGATGAAGCTCAAGCTTCTGAATCAAGAGAGGTACCCTGAGGTTTTATCTCTCTGCAAAGGTTTTATCTGTTTTTCTGTCCTGAAAAACAAATGCCATCCAAAAAAGGGAGAGAACAAGGAAGACTTTATCTTGATCTAACCTTTGGATGGGGAAAAAAAAAAGAACTCTTCAAAAAATATATCATCATAAACTACTGTATTTAATTGCCCTGAGATGTCTAAGCCAAAAAGCTAACAATAACAACAAACAGTGCTGCCAAACTGGTAATATCCTTAGTAGAAGGAAATTAAAATCTGCTGTGGAGATCATACAAAATTCCCACCAAAAAAACCCCATTTAAGTTCATAATTTAAAACTTACAGCCGGGCGCGGTGGCTCACGCCTGTAATCCTAGCTCTCTGGGAGGCCGAGGCGGGCAGATTGTTTGAGCTAAGGAGTTCGAGACCAGCCTGAGCAAGGGCGAGACCCCGTCTCTACTAAAATTGGAAAGAAATTAATTGGACAACTAAAAATATATAGAAAAAATTAGCCGGGCATGGTGGCACATGCCTGTAATCCCAGCTACTCGGAAGGCTGAGGCAGGAGGATCGCTTGAGCCCAGGAGTTTGAGGTTGCTGTGAGCTAGGACGACGCCACGGCACTCTAGCCCGGGCAACACAGTGAGACTCTGTCTCAAAAAAAAAAAAAAAAAAGAACATTCATAGGCCAGATGTGGTGCTCATGCCTGTAATCCTAGCAGTTTGGGAGACTGAGGCAGGAGGATCACTTGAGCTCAGGAGTTGGAGACCAGCTTGAGCAAGAGTGGGACCTGGTCTCTACTAAAAATAGTAAAAATTAGGTGAGCGTGGTGGCGCATGCCTGTAGTCCCAGCTACTTGGGAGGCTGAGACAGGAGGATCGCTTGAGCCCAGGAGTTTGAGGTTGCTGTGAGCTAGGCTGACGCCACAGCACTCTAGCCCGGGTGACAGAATAAGAATCTGTCTCACAAAAAGAAAAAAAAGAACATTCATGATTCATGGTATCAACATTAACAGAAGCTTGGAATAAGTTGATTCCAGCCTTCATAGATGAGTTTGAGGGGTTCAAGACTTCAGTGAAGGAAATAACTTCAGATGTGGCAGAAATAGCAAGAGAACTAGAAGTGCAGCCTGAAGATGGGACTGAACTGTTGTAATCTCCTGATAAAATTTTAATGGATGAGAAGGTGCTTCTTAAGAATGAGTAAAGAAAATAGTTTCTTGAGATGGACTCTACTTCTGATGAGGATGCTGTGAACATTGTTGAAATGAGAACAAAAGATTTAGAATATTACACAAACTTAGTTGATAAAGCAGCAGCAGGTTTGAGAGGACTGACTCCAGTTTTGAAACTTCTACTGTGGGTAAAATGCCATCGAACAACACTGCATGCTACAGAGGAATCTTTCATGAAAAGAAGAGTCAATTGATGTGGCAAACTCCACTGTTGGCTTATTTTGAGAAATGGCCATAGGCACCCCAGTCCTCAACAACCACCCTGATCAGTCAGCAGCCATCAGCATCAAGGCAAGACCCTGCACCAGCAGCAAGATTATGATTCTCTAAAGGTCAGATAATTGTTAAGGTTTTTTAGTAATAATATGTATACATATATATTTTTTTTAGACAGAGTCTCACTCTCTTGCCTGGGCTAGTGCCATGGCGTCAGCCTAACTCACAGCAACCTCAAACTGCTGGGCTCAAGCGATCCTCCTGCCTCAGCCTCCCAGGTAGCTGGGACTACGGCACGCGCCACCGTGCCCGGCTAATTTTTTTTTCTATTTTTTTTTCAGTTGTTTGGCTAATCTTTTTCTATTTATAGTAGAGATGGGGTCTCGCTCTTGCTCAAGCTGGTCTCGAACTCCTGACCTCAAGCAATCCTCCTGCCTAGGCCTCCCAGAGTGCTAGGATTACAGGCGTGAACAACCACGCCTGGCCAGTAATAATATATTTTTAAATTAAGGTACGTACATTATTTTTTGGATATGTTATTGCATACTTAATAGACTGCAATATAGTGTAAACCTAACTTTTATATGCACTTGGAAAGCAAAAAAATTCGAGTGACTCACTGTATCCC
>CAUYSK010050762.1:0-19091 GCA_963575035.1 Avahi laniger | reverse complement strand
CAACTAAAAATATATAGAAAAAATTAGCCGGGCATGGTGGTACATGCCTGTAATCCCAGCTACTCGGGAGGCTGAGGCAGAAGGATTGCTTGAGCCCAGGAGTTTGAGGTTGCTGTGAGCTAGGCTGACGCCACGGCACTCACTCCAGCTAGGGCAAAAAGAGTGCGACTCTGTCTCAAAAAAAAAAAAAAAAAAAGAAAAAAAGAGAAAAACATTGGAATTTATTTCAGGTGATACAGGAAAACTTTGAGGGTTTTAAGAAAGGGAGTAACAAGATTTGATATATGTGTTGAAAATATCAATCTGGTTGCTATATTGGAAATGGATTACAGGAAAGTAAGATTGGAATTAGGCTGCCCAGTTAGGGGGCTACAGTTGTGGGCCATTCAAGAGATGTCAGTGGAGAATGTCCATGTTCTTAGGATAACCAATTAGAAGAAATTAACAGTTTTGCTAATAATAAATACTGTGAAAGGTCAATATTGTAAGGTCTACTTTTTATTTTAAATAACAAATTTACTGAGAGATAATTTACATATCATAAAATTCACCCTTTTAAGGTCTAAAATTCAGTGATATCTGGCATATTCATAAAGTTGTACAACCACATCACAATAAATTTTAAGACATTTTCTTAACTCCAGAAAGAAACTCCATACCCATTAGCAGTCACGCCCCATTTCCTCCTTCCCCAAGCTTTGACAACCTTGAATCTACTTTCTGATTCTATGTATTTGTCCATTCTGGACATTTCATAAGGTGTAATCATACAGTATGCGGCCTTCTATGATTGGCTTCTTTCCCTTGGCATGATGGTTTGAAGGTTCATTTACATTGTAATATACATCAATACTTCATTCCTTCTTATTGCTGAATGATATCCTATTGTATGGATATACCACATTTTGTTTACACATTCATCAGTTTGGATTATTCAGATTATTTTCACGTTTTGGCCATTATAAATCATACTGTTACAAATATCGATTTAGAAGTTTTTATGTGGACATTATGTTTTGAATTCTCTTGGGTATATATTCAGGAGTGGCATTTCTTGGTCACATGGTAATTCTATAATACATTTAGGGTGGGTGCAGTGGCTCACACCTGTAATCCTACCACTCTGGGAGGCCGAGGTGGGAGGATCGCTTGAGGTCAGGAGTTGGAGACCAGCCTGAGCAAGAGTAAGACCCCGTCTCTACTAAAATGTATATATATAAAATATATTTAACATTTTGAGGAACTCCCAAATCATTTTTCAAAGTAACTGTACCATTTTACATTTCCAGCAGCAGTGCTTGAGAGTTCAGATTTCTCCACATTTTCATCAACACTAGCCAGTTTTCAGTTTTTTTTTTTTACTATAGCCATCCTAGTAGGTGTGAAGTGGTATCTGATTTGCATTTCACTAATTATGTTGAGCATCTTTTCATGTGCTTATTGGCCTTTTATCTATCTTCTTTGGAGAAATGTCTACTCAAATCTTTTGCCCATTTTTAAATTGGGGCATTCGTATTCGTCTTTTTATTTTTGAGTTGTAAAATACTTAAAAAAAAGTATATTATGAGTGCCTGTCTGTTAGGCCTAGTTTTGCAATCAAATCCAAGACACTGAGTATTGTACCAGAAAAGCTCCTCCCCTTCAAAAAATAGGTTGGTGGCTTAAATTAGGGTGGTGGCAATGGATACAAAGAAAAGTTAAAGGGTTTTGGATATGTTCAGGAGGTACAACACAAAAGATTTCCTGATACGATGAATGGAGAGGCAGTAGGAACAAATGGGAGGAATCAAGAATAACCCTTAAAAAAAAAACAACCCTTAGATTTTTTCTTCTTCTTTTTTCTTGAGCAGATGGTGGTACCAGATCCTGAAAGTAGCTTAAAAATGAATAGTTTTTTAGGGGAGGTACAAGGTAGGTAAGGGAGAGAATTAAGAGTTGTATTTTGAACATGTAAAGTGTGAGATGCTATTTAGACACTGGAGGCAGTGGATGACTGAATCTATAGCTCAGGGAAATCTGGGACTAGACAAGTTAATTTGGGAGTGAACAACCCATGGATTGTACTAACACCATCGAGATGAATGAATTCACTGAAGGGTAAAGAAGAGGTTGAACCTAGAACAACAAAAAAGGGTTGAAATAGTTCTGTTTCACTGTTGATTCATTTTAGAGATAATTTTAATACTCATTTCAGTTCATTTCTTCCTTTTCTGTGTGAAAAAAACCATAAAACTGGGGGAAATTTTCAATAGATGTTAAAGGGTATTAGCACTAGATGCCAATTCTTTTTTTGTCAGGGCATGTAAAACAACACTTAGCCTAGTGAACTCAGATTGAATATAAACTGGAAATTGAGTAGTACTTTTGAGATTGTTCAGCAGTCTCTGATTCTTATGTATCAAATGGAGTCTTTGATCTGACTAATGAATCATCTTTTTTGGAGGGTAAAACTTCAAAGGAAAGGGTCCCTAAACTATATTCTCTGAAGCATGGAGGAAGCTGAAAAAAGTTAGGACCGAGGCAGCAACATTCTAGTTTAACAATCAGAGATATGTGGCAATCTAAAAGCCAGCAGGCAGGAGTATCCAAGGGAATAGGTCCATGAATGCAAAGGGGTAAGAGGGGATAAAATATCAATATTTCTAGGTTCTTTGTCATAAGAAATTAATACGAATGAACATATGAGCAAGGTACAAGTGGCATATGACTGGAGGCTGAGATGGGAGGATTGCTTGAGCCCCGGAGTTGAGGCCAGCCTGGGTTATATAATGAGATCCTACGGTACTATAATAGTATTTTTGTTTATGTATTACTGCCTTTAATGTTTTCTACAACATATTTTTAAAAATTAATCTTTGAAATAAAAAACATTTATTTCTGGATCTATAATCAGGACAATTTGCTATGATGTGAGGAATACTAGAACTGAGGCCCAGAAAAAGGGGTCCAGAGGAAGTAAGAGTCAAGCTTGAGTCAGGATAGGCAACAGTCCTCTAAAGTGGGAAACTAGGAACATATCTAGCTATTATGGATGGATGCAGACAAGTGCCAGTTAGGGAGATTGGCCATATTTGGAGATAAGTGCTAAAGCAGTGCTCAAGTTAGCACAGGCACTAATCCCCAATAGTGGAGAAAGACTAAGAGGAGAGGGACTATTCCATCCGCATATTAATACAATACAGTACAGAGTCCATAAAAGTCAGCTATGGGCAGCAGGTCTTATGTCTCAGATACCCATATAGACTATCTTCCTGCTCAACCTGTCTGCCCATCAGTGCTCTCCCTGCTTTCCTCCCTCTGCTAACCTCATCTGTTCTTTATGACCTATTAGGACATTGTTCTCAGGATCACTTACTCTCCTCCAACTCAAAATGAAGAGCCTTGTTCCAGTCCTTCTTACTCCTAGCCCAGCTGCGTTTGGTCTGCAGGCTTAGAAAAGAAAGCTGGATAAAGAATGTGCTGAGTAACTCTAAGAGACTCTAGATGAGCCCACTCTGATAAAACTGAGACAGAGCCCTGAGCCAGATAAGATATAGGAGGGGAGCACAAAGGGAAAAGTGTGCTAACACTCCCTGTGGAGAGTGCAGTACACTGGGTCATTTAGATATCATATTAATAAAGCAGATCTAGTGTCTGATGATTTTATTTTAGTTAAAACTCTTTCTAAAACAGTGGCTAAGAGCTCCTATATGTATGGGGCACTGGCCCTTCAAACACTACGTTTTCCAAATCTAATGAGTCAGGGACCAGAACCAAATAACCTGCCAGTCTATAACATAGAGATTACACATTGCAAAATGCAGACCAGGCTTGGATTTTCATGCTATAGAAGCTCTCCTAGGAAAATAAGAGTGGGAGACTCAATCAACTTTGTTGTGCCCTAATTTCCTCATCTTTCAAATGAGCTAATTAGAACAGATGATCTCTAAAGATCCCGCTTGGCTTCAAACTTATGCTTCCATGAAATACTCAAAAAAACAACTTTTTTATTATGGACAATTTTAAAAGACAAAAAAAGTAAAGAACAATGTAAGGAACTCTCAAGTACTAATCACTCCAATGTATGTCCAATCTTTTTTCCTAAATCCCTACTTATGCCCCACACTTCCCCACTGCCATGCATTATTTTCAAGCAAATCCAAGACATCATGTGAAGTATGTTCTAACAAGTTCTCTTGGATCAAAGTTGATATAGATCAGATAAAATGGGTCCACTTTTCCTGGATACCTTCTCTTACTGCAATTGCAAACACAACCATTAAGGTATTAAAGTAAGCTTGGATCAGCATTATGGGATGCTAACTCATATGCAGAATGAACCCAGTCATATTCACTAAAAGAAGAGCTACCTTTAATTAGCACTTGCTACTTTCCAGGTATTGTTGTGTTGTATTAGTTATCTATTGTTGTGTAACAATTTACCCCAAAATTTTGCTAGGAAGAAGAAACACTTACTGTGTCATAATTTCTGCAAGTAAAGAATTCAGGAATGGCTTAGCTGGGTGATTCTGGCTCAGGGTCTGTCAGGAAGCTGCAATCAAGGTGTTGGCTGGGGCTGAAGTCATTTTAAGGCTCAATTTGGGGAGGATCTACTTCCAAATTCATTCACAGGGCTTCCCCAAGAGCAATCCAAGACGACGAAAGAGAGAATCCAAGACTGAAGCTACATACGGTCTTTTATAATCTCATTTTGTTAGAGACATCCCATCGCTTTTGATGTATTCTGTGTGTTAGAAGCCTCTCAATAAGTCAACCTCACACTCAACAGGCGGTTATAAATACCAGGCAGCAGGGATTGCTGTAAATCATATTGTGAAGCTGACTATGACATGTGCTGAGTACTGATTATTTTTTAATTTTTTTTTTGAGACAGAGTTTCACTCTGTTGCCCTGAGTAGAGTGTCCTGGCATTGGTCTAGCTCACAGCAACCTCAAACTCCTGGGCTCAAACAATCCTCCTGTTTCAGCCTCCCAAGTAGCTGGGACTATAGGCCTGTACCACAATGCCCGGCTATTTTTCTATTTTTACAGGGTCTTGTTCTTGATCAGGTTGATTCTCCCACCTCAGCCTCCCAGAGTGCTAAGATTATAGGCATGATCCACTGCATCCGGCCTTGAGTATTGATTATTGAACTGGTCTGTTTAATGTTTATAGCTTATTGTAAATTAATAAACAGTCTTACTTCTTTATGAGTGTCATTCTACCCACTTTACAAGCAAGGAAAAGTTATGTAACTTGCCCAAGGATGGAGTGGAAGAAAGCGAGGGAAGCATAAGCTGATTTATGCCAGTCATTCATCAATTATTTTTTGATCGACTACCATATATGGTTTACTCTGCTAGGTTCTAGGCATCTGGAAGAGAACATGACATGTGAACACACATAGGTAACAAAGATTACCCCTACACTCACAGGAAATATTTAGAAGTTTTGAAGAGAACAAATAGAAAGATGAAAATGATATAGCATGCTACAGCACTAAAGCTGGCTATCTAAAATATCTTGTGTAAGAAAATTTTCAACATTTCCATTCAACTCCTTTGTACTGCAGACCCACAGAAATCTGCAGTGACTATGCCCAGTCAGAAAGCAGCAAGAAACTAATTTTTTCTAGACTATCTGTATTCCCCTTTTCAATGGGCTGATTCTTCTTATGCATTCTTGCATCTGCTATGTAAGGCTCAACAGAAACCGTGGCACTATAATAATTACAACAATTATGTTGTTATTGGGCTCTCCAACTCTCTTCCCACTTTTTAGATAAATATTTACATATTGGAAATTAAAATGAACTTTTTTCAGTCCTGAGCCCCTAAGAGTGCTGTTAAGAAGCGTGCTGAATCAAGAACTCCCAGACCTCCACAGCTTCCTCAGATGAAAAATTAGGCCCAAAACATACAAGTTCATTCTATGAGATTCTGGGTGGAAAATGGCAATGAAAAGCGATGGCAAATCTATAGGACAATTAAAATAAAAATTTAAAATAAAATTAAATTACAAATTAAATAAAATTAACTTTCTCACAATTAAAATAGTGAGAAAAATTCTCAAATCCCACATTGTAAAGTAAGAAAAATCAGTTAAGGGGAAGATTGACACTGATTCCATCCATTTTTCACTTCCGTGAGTGCAAAACAAAAACCTAAGAAAAAAACTGAGAAAAGAAGAATAAACTCTCAATTTCTGAGTGTTAATAAGAAATCTTGCCTATATTAAATAATTTTAGCTAATAATTAATTTGCATTTTGGGAAGAATATGTCCACAAACTAAATTTCAAAATATTAGATCCTTTTAAAACCTTCTGCTGTCCAGACTGTCGTGCCAAATTGACAACAGTGCATTTATGACCCACGTCTAATCTCACACTTTTTAGCTGAATTACAGATTTAATAAGGAGAGAGTAATTCTCAGGAAAATGATCATTATGTATGTGAATACTCACCAGATATGCACAAATCTTACCAGTTCTAATTCTCACCTTCCATGGAATCTGTGAAGTCATTCACCAAGTTTTTTTTTTCCCCGAGGAGGTAAACAAGTTCTCTTAATTTATTTCAAAACATTTGTTTCTTCCTGAACAACTAGTTTTTATTCTTTCTCACTTACTGTGATAACTTAAAAACGTCCAAAAACAGCTTGCAAAATTTGCGTTACAGTAAATCACCCTGCAGGTGTCTGTGTCGATAAGGAGGCTACACTTAGAAGGCGAGAGGGTACTGACTATCTAAATGAGCGATTTCCACATTTGGAATCCCATCCTGAAATCTCGGCAGAAGTAGCGAAAGCGAGCGTGACCAATGAGTCACACCCGCTGTAGCCAAGGGGCTTCGGGAAGCGCCAGCCCGCGGGGCTCTCCCGGGCCTCAGAGCCCCCAAGTCAGGCGTGGAAATTCTAACTCCCACTCTGGGAAGGAAACTACGTTCCTCCCGACACACTCCTCAGTGACCTTCAGCCACTTGGCCTCACTTTCTCTGTCTCTCAAAACCCCCAGGGGAGCAGCCGCCACCTGCCTGAGGCCAAGGCAATAAGCCCACACCACACGAAGAGCCTGAGTCCCGCAGGAAGGGGTGCAAAGCAGCGCCCTGAGCGCTTCCTCTCAGCTCCGTTTCTGCTCGACCCGCCACGCGAACGCAGAAGACGCCCTCCCACGCCGGGGGCTGACCCCGCCAGGGTCGCGCAGCGGTGGGAGGAAGGGAGCCGAGGCCGCGCGGCTGCGGCCCTCTTTGGGGCGGGGCTTGAGCGCCGCCCCGCCCCCTTCTCCGCCCCTCCCCCACGCCCTTTCCACCCGCCCCCGCAGTAGGAAAGGGAGAGGGACAGGGAGAGGGAGAGGGAGGAGGGAAGGAAAGTGCTGTTCTGTGGAAAGGGGCGGAAGGAGGGGGAGGAAAAAAGGGAACAGAAACATGGCGGTCAGCTGTCGGGACGGCGGCGCGGCGGGCAGCTCCTAGGATACCTGCCGCCCGCACCGCACTGCAGCCCCGAGAGCCGAGGCGCCGGCGCCGGCTCGCGATCGGGGCCGTTACCCCTGGCTGCGGGCGGCGCCCCCCGGGACCCGGCCCGAAAGGCGGCGCAGGCGCAGATCGGGTGGTAGCGGCGGCTGCCGGAGCAAGTCCCCTTTCCTGCCCCGCCAGGGTGCTCAGGCCGCGGACTCGCGCTCGCATGCCCCAGGAAGGAGCTGTGTCGGGGTGGCGCTGACGGAGGAGCGGGCGGCAGGTGAGGCTGCGGCGCGGGGCCTTTCGCGGAGAAGCCCTGCGCGGTGCCTTCGCGGGGGCCCGCGCTCTGAGGCTGGCAGGGTGCCGGGCAGGTAGCAACAGAGAGGGCAGAGTTCCCAGTGGCCGGCCTGGGGAGGGTCGCCGAGGAGGCGGCGAGTGGCTGGGGCTGGCATTCCCGGCCTAGTTTCTCCGCGGTTTCCGGGGGCGGGGAGTCCCCGGAGCCTGCGGGATGTGCCGGGGGAGAGCTGCTCCTGGAAGGGCCTTCCCGCGCCGCCGCCTGGGCCCGAGAACCACTTTCGTGCCAGCGCGAGGGGTTTGGGCCCTCAGGGACCTCCTGGGTGGGGGTAGGCTGGGGAGGGCGCGGGATCGGAGTTCCCTCGGGGGAACAGGAGCTGAGAGGGCAGAGAGCTGGGGCCGGGGGTGGGGAAGCGTCTCGGGAGGGGTTGGGGCACCAAGGGGCTCGGGGAACTGCGTGGGGAGAAAAGGGGACCTGGGCAGGTGTCGCAGGTGAATCGAGGACATTTCCTCCTTTGCCTTAAGGTGGCCAATCCTACGGGCTTCTTTGTCGGGGATGACTTTTAGGAAGGCGGGTTCCTTTCAATTCCAGAGTGACTAAACAGATATAAAACCAACTAATGAGCTCCTAGTGCTGACTCTTGCAAAGAGCTGTAACTTCTTTTGCCTTGAAGATGCTGTCATGTCTTCTTTCCTCCTTTTTTTTTTTTTCCTTCATAGGCCTTTTCCCTCCCGAAGACTGTGCTTAATCAGAACAAATAAGGAATGACCCAGTTTTTAAATAGTACCCCCTCCTCCTCCCATTATGTGTTTGTTTCACATGAGAAAATTTAGGACAGTTACCGCAGTTATTTGTGCAAGTGTAAGAGAAAGTGTCATCTGCAGTAGTGAATGAACCCTTAGCTCTCTCTGTACTCCTGCCTCAGAGAGATTGTTAAGCTTTGTAGCCCGAAAAGTTGACCTCTTGATCCTGCCTAATTGTGTGCAAACCCCCGTTGAGACTCATTCTTCCCAGAACCAATTTACGTTGAAATAGGTCTTCCCTCCTGGTCTGGGTATAGTAGGAAACGGGAGGATGTTATTGCTAAGATGCTAAATTTTCAATAAATATTTGATTTGAGGTGATCATGTGTATTAAGCTATCTGAAATGCATAGTGTTGTATGATTTTTCTGTGTTCACGCGATAAGAGCAAAATTAGTTGCAAAAGGAAAACTTTATCTCAGAGCATTAAATGATACCTGTTCTTGATCACTGTAACCATGGAAGAAACCCTTATATTTTCTGCCCTCTTCTTTGTATTACTGTTAAGAATTGGTAAATTGCCTTGTTTTGGTGTAAGACTCGGAACTCAGCAATGAACTTAAATTTGTATTCATGAACATGATCTGCCTTTCATATAGGCTTACTTTGACTCATTTTTCTGGTAATGGCAAAGGGTTTTCAGCCACTCTGTCCACACTTTCCCTTCATTGGTATCTTTGCAAACATTTTCCAACATAGTTGATGAGTTTGGAGACGAATCTTTTGTATTATCTATTTTAGTGAACTTGATCATATGTTAGTTGACTTTGGCCACCTCATATAGTTTACAGTACTACTTTAGACTTTTTGATTTGGGTAATAGAAAAGCTATGGTGTTAGAAATGTTAAAGTTGTGTATTGGAGTAATTTACTCCTGTATAATTTGTAAATGAGTGCATTCCATTTTTGAGAATAAATGCAATATTTTGTAATATAAACTTGAGCTTTTAGTTGAAGAAATTGGCAGTAGAATTGTGTGGAGACTGTTCTTAAAATGCAAATATTTTACATTACAAGGAACTGCAATAGTGTGTAGGCTGTAACAACTCATGGTGCCAGACTTGGAAGGTTATTTGGTTGAGATGCTTTCTGTAAAGAAACATGTTAAGTATATCTGCAATAAAAGCTAATTTGTAGCTATACACTACAGATTTTGCATGATAAATAATAACTCAGTAAGACACCTTTGCTCTTTATGTATCTGTCAGTTGGGACCAAAACATCCCATATTTTCATTGGAGTTTCCTGTCAAGACAAATACTGGTTTTGCATTGGCTTTGCTGCTCAATTTGGAAGTTAGGTTTCAGTCTTATGTTTGCATCTTAAGTACAGGTTGTAAAGTAAAAAAGAATGGTGCTGAGTCAGTGGTAGGTTGTTTCATTTGGTCTTTCTGATTTGCAATGTGGGATTTCTGTCATAATTTGAATTTCCAGTATAATATGCTTGCTGAAGCTTAGATAATAAGGGCAAATAAGCTTTTCTTACTACATGAATTAAAATGTTATCTTTTTTAGGCTGGTATCACAAATTGTACCTTCTCTTTCAGATTTGTCAGTTTGGCAGATAGACTCGTAATAATGGAATGCTTTGTTGAAATGGAAAATTCCTTTATAAGAGTTAAAACTTGGAAAAAGAATTTCACATAGTACCCTGGCATGAAACAGATCTTTAGCATCAGTTTCAAAATTCAAAATTAGGTAATTTTATTACTTGGAATTTTAAACAGTATTTTGTTGGAAGAAATTATTTATAAACTTGAAAACATTTTCTACATTTTTAAGTATATGGGGGTAATAGAGCTTAACGTGGTATTCGGAATTTTTTTATTGCAAAAATACAACATGATTTAAAAAAAGAAAAATTTTTAATTATTCCCACATAACTAACATTTACATTTTTCTGTATTCTAATCCTGTTATACTTGTATAATATAGTAATTAGTATAAAATACTGATCGTATCTATACTTGTGTATAGTTCTGTGATTAATGTTCATATAATTGTCTTTTTAAACTTAACATGTTTTCCCTGGTGCTGCATATTACTGTTATTTTATGGCTTTTTAGTAGTCCAAAGTTTTTACTATCTCATGTAACCATTTCCATATGTTAAGATTTTAGTAATTCCAGTTTTTTACTTTTAAAATAATGCAATAATGAAATCATTTTGCTAATATGATGGTCCATGCCAAGCTACTTTTTGAACTTTTGAAAAAGTCACCTTCCAACTGCTTCATTTGCTGTGGATCATTAGAGCTACTACAATGTAGTATTGAATTGAGAATGGAATTGAAACAAAATGAAAGATCATAGATGTTCATCTGTGACTTGAATGATCCTTTAAGAGTTACTGTTCTATCTGCTAGGGATAGGAAGATGAATAACATAAAAAGGTGAATATTAAGGTCTAAGGAAAACAGTCTTACAAATAAGTACCATAACTATAACATAACAAATATAGCATAGAGCCAAAGATGCTACAGGAGCAGAGGGAAACTTAACTGTGGTGTGAATTAGAGATGGTTTACGTAGAAGATGTTTAATTTAAAACTCAAAAGAATCAGTTGGGTGAGGTAGCTGACACCTGGAATCCTAGCACTTTGGAAAGGCGGGAGAATCGCTTGAGATGAGTCTAAGCAACATAGACCCTATATCTCTACAAAAAAATAGAACAATTAGCTGGGCACAATGGCGTGCACCTGTAGTCTCAGCTACTTGGGAGACTGAGGCAGAACTTGAGCCCAAGAGTTGGAGGTTGCAGTGAGCTGTGATGATGCTTGCTGTACTCTAGCTGGGGCAACAGAGTGAGACCCTGTTCTAAAAAAGCATACAAAACCTCAAAGAATATTGGGAAAAGGCACAAAGTAATGAAAGAATGTGGCAGGTTTTATTAAAATGCAGTTGATTTAGAGTGAAGTGGATACAAAGCTGGAGGGGTATGTAGGAGCTATGTAATAAAGGGGTATGTAGGAGCTGCGACTTTTTATTTAAAGTCAAATAAAAAATTAAGACATTACATTGTAGGGAACAGGGAGCTATTTAAAGATTTTAAACTTAAATATCATTGGCTCCATTATGAAGGAGGGATTGGGAGAACAGCTTGGGTGAGGCTTCAGGTTCATCATCTAGAAAATCTCGAAGGCATCTCTGCAAGAATTGAGAATAGCAGTGTAAGGATAGAAAAAATGGATAGACTTGAGAAGTATTATATGATGCAAACATTTTCCTCTTGCCCACAGGCCCTGTTTCTTTAGCTGTATCATCTCCCTGCTCACTGTGCACCTATCACACCAGCCTACTTTCTGATTCTTTCTCTCTCAGAGCCTTTGCATATGCTATTACTTTTGCATGCTGCTTTTTCTGAGAGGTCTTTCCTGATCACACTGTCTAGTTAGGGAGGTCAATTTTTTTTTTTTTCCATGCCCAGCTAATTTTTCTATTTTCTGTAAAGCCACCATGCCTGGCTACTCTTTCTTATTTTCTTACCTCTCCTGCTTTCCTCTATTTTCTTCTATGCTTTTGTTAAAAATCTCAAAGAACGAGATCTGTTTTTTAAAAAAACTTAAAAAAAATCAAACCTTCAGTAAGGTTATTAGAATATTGTAATGAACTGTCATTATGCCTTCATTTAGATTTACCAATTATTAACATTTTGCCACATTTGCATTCTAGCTCTCTATGTATATTGTTATTATTTTTTGATTGAACCATTTGAGAATAAGTTCAGTATATATTTTCTAAGCACAAGAACATTCTCTTACGCAACAGTGCAATGATCAAATTTAAGAAAATTAGCTTTATTATCAAATTATTATCTAATATATGGTCCACATTCAAATTTTGCCAATACTATATCTTTTTTTTTTTTGAGACAGAGTCTCACTGTGTTGCCCGGACTAGAATGCCGTGGCGTCATCCTAGCTCACAGCAGCCTCAAACTCCTGGGCTCAAGCAATCCTTCTGCCTCAGCCTCCCGAGTAGCTGGGACTACAGGCATGCGCCACCATGCCCGGCTTATTTTTTCTATATATTTTTAGTTGTCCAATTAATTTCTTTCTAATTTTAGTAGAGATGGGGTCTTGCTCTTGCTCAGGCTGGTTTCAACTCCTGAGCTCAAACAATCCTCCCACCTCGGCCTCCCAGAGAGCTAGGATTACAGGCGTGAGCCACCGCGCCCGGCCGCCAATACTGTATCTTATAGCAACTTTTTGTTTTTCTGTTCCCAGATTCGTTCTAGGATCATTCATTGTATTTAGATGTCATTTATTTGGTAGAGTTTTGGATTTTCTACATAGACAGTCATGTCTATGAATAGGGACAGTTTTATTTCTTTTTCTTCTCCTACCTTTACTGTCTCCTTCCTTAAGCTTTCTTTGGGTTTATTTTGCTGTGCTTTTTCTGTTTTTTCTGGTGAGACAGGGTCTTGCTCTGTTACCCAGACTGGAGTGCATTGGTGTGATCAAAGCTCATTGCAACTTCTAACTCTCAAGCTCAAGTGATCCTCCTGACTCAGTCTCCCAAGTAGCTGGGACTACAGGTGGGGGCCACCACCCCTGGCTAATTTTTAAAAATTTTTTGTAGAGGTCTCACTATATTGCCGGGGCTGGTCTTGAACTCACTATGTTGCCAGGGCTGGTCTTGAACTCCTAGGCTCAAGCGATCCTTCCACGTAGGCCTCCCAAAGTGCTGAGGTGACAGGCATGAGCCACAGAGCCCAGCCTTTCTAGTTTTTTTTTTTTTTCCAGTTTTTTTAAGTTGAAACTTAGATTATTAATTCGAAACCTTGCTGTTTTCCTCATATAAATGTTTAATGCTATACATTTCCCTCAAAACACTGCTTTAAGTGAATTCTACAAATTTTTATGTGGTTCAGAATATTTTATAATTTTCTTAGACTTCCTCTTGAACCATGAATTATTTAGAAGTGTGTTTAATTTCTAAGTGTTTGGAGATTTTCTTGTTTTCTGTTGTCACACATTTTGAGGCTTAAATTTTAATCTCTTTTAACTTGGAATAATATCTCAGACATTTTTACCCTTTTGATTTTTGTGTAGAAATTAAAAAAATTATTTTTTGGTATCAGTTTGGGTTTGTCTCCTTAAATCCTCATGATTAGATTAAAGCTGTGCATTTTTGACAGGAGTACTACGTAATTAATGTGTTCTTAGCGTATCCTATCAGAAGGCTTGTAATATTAGTTTGAATTATTGTTAGTGATGTTAACTTTGATTACTTGGTTAAAGCACTGGCTGCCAGATTTCTGTAGTAATACATTTTATTCCTTTGCAATTTTTAGTATCTCTAGAGAAATAATTGAAGATTGTATAAATACCCTATTCTCCAACAGACTTCTACCCAGTGTTTTTAATATCCTTTGATAATTCTTGCTTGAATCTAAATACTACGATAACTGTAAATGATTATTTTCTATCATTCCTCTACTTTTTTTTTTTTGTTTTAGAAACAGGGTCTCACTGTTGCCCCGGGTAGAGCGCAGTGGCGTCATCACAGCTTACTGCAACCTTGAAGTCTTGGGCTCAAACCATCCTCCCGCCTCAGCCTCCCAAGTCGCTGGGACTATAGGCACTTGCCACCATACTTGGCTAATTTTTTCTGTTGGATGGAGATGGGGTCTCACTCTTGCTCAGGCTAGTCTCAAACTCCTGAGCTCAAGTGATCCTCCTGCCTCAGCCTCACAGAGTGCTAGGATTACAGGCCTGAGCCACTGTACCTGGCTACATTCCTCTACATTTATTAGTTGCATTCTGTTGTGAAGAGCTTTCCCTGCCTTCTCTGTTCTTCATTCATTCATTTTATTTTATAATATCGATGCGGACTCAAGGCTTTAAAAAATCAGTTTATTATAATCCATTATTGTCATTCATTTTGAGACAGAAATTGTCCACAGTTTGGCCAGTGGCAGACTGTTTAAGCTAGTTCCTGTGTCATTTTATTAGGACCCCATTAGTCTTTGAGCAGAACTTTTTTTTTTTTCCCTTATATCTGATTTCTAGATGTATTTTCCTTACCCAGTCCTAGAATTGCCATTTTTGTAAGGAGCTCTGGTGCCTGTGGAATTGAGAAACAAGGACTTAGATGCTAGGTATATTTGTTGCCGTTTGAGTGAGTGACACTGCCTCTGTGGTGTTTTTTAGCAGACAGAACTAGGAGATATACACACACACACACACACACACACACACACACACACGTGCGTGCGCGTGTACACACATACATTTTTAACAAGCTTTGTTGAGAAATAATTCATGTACCACACAATTCACCCATATAATGTAAATCATATAGTTAGTTCATACATTTTCGGTGTTGTCACAGAATGCTCAACCCACACCATAATCAATATTTTCATCACTCGTCTTCTTTCTATTATAGATTTACTTATTCTGGACATTTCATGTAAGTGGAACCATACTATATGTAGTCTTTGTGATTGGCTTCTTCCACTTAGTATAATGTTTTCAAGATTCATCCATGTTGTAGCATTTATCAGTACTTAATTACTTTTTGTTGTTGAATGATGTTTCATTTTACGGATATACCACATTTATCCATTCATCAGTTGATAGACATATGGGATGTTTTCATTTTTTGGCTATTATCAATAATGTTCACATACGAAATTTTTCTTTTTTTTATTTTTAATTCTTTTCAGCAATTAAGCATCCTACACACACAAAACTTTTCATTCCCGAATAATTTTAGATTTACAGAAAAGTTAAAAAGATAGTTGAGAGAGTTTCTGAATTCCCGTATGGTTAACATTTTGTATTACTGTGGTATATTTGTCAAAACTGAGAAATGAATATTGGTACATTGCTATTAACTGAAGTTCAGATTTTATTTTAATTTCACAAGTTTTTATATTAATGTGCTTTTTCTGTTCTAGGATCCAACTCTCGGGGTACCATATTGTATTTTAGTGTGTATGTGTTTTAAAATCATGCATTCATATTGATACTTCTGATTCCATTCCAGTGTATAGATTCTTTCTTACCTACTCCCATCTCTTATTTGTATCTCTTTTCTTACAGTAAGAACTCTGGTTTCCAACAATTGTTCAGTCATAGAGTACATACATAATAATTTCAGAATTACTGTATCCATACCACTATAAAAAGCAAGCCTTCTAAGTAAAGGTCAAGATTTTTTTATTTTCAGTTCTTTATGTGAGAGTACTATATTCAAAAGTTATTTGAATTAGTTCTTTTTTCATTCCCTTCTGTGTGGTTATATTATCAGTTTAATGTATAGTTAGGTTCATTTGCTCACATATCTTTTAATGGTGAAGATAGACATTTAACAAACTCAGTATATTTTTTTCTGGTGTTTAGATACTGTTCTCTAGACTTTTAACTGCTAGAGTGAATATACTCTGCTTACGTGTATTGTTTGAACTTCTTAGTATTATATTTAAGAATTTTTAATTAGTTGCCAGTATTTTAAAACTTGGTGATTTGCATAAAAATCCTGATTTCTGGCTTCTCTTAAAAAGGCACAAAGGAAGTTGTGATTTTTTTTTTTCTAGTTTATTTGGCAACTATTGCATGGATCCTACTATTAGTGACTGCCTGCATTCTCTCTAGTTCCCATGACTCTTCATATCCTTCCTGACCTTCTTCAGGCATTTGTGTTTGCAACCCTTCTTTACAACTCTCCTTTACAACTCTCCTTTACAAAACTTTCGTTGGTGGGTACCACAGTAGAGAATTACATTGCTTTGTGTTCTGAAAGAGGAACTGATTTTATCTGAAATGATTTCTGTTTTGTAGTTCCATGACCCAGCCAGCCTAACTGATCTTCATAATGTTTCCTAAAGGGAACCACCAAGCCCCTATTTTAAATTGATTAAATGTAGCAAGTAACTCTGATAAAACTGTATTTTCTTTGTGGTTTAACAAAGTTCATTGTTCATTTAGCACAGTTTGAGACACCAGGGAACACACAGATATTTGTGAAGCTTTAAAAAAAAGTTTTTATTGCAATGAGAGGAATTGTGTAAACTACATTTAGTCTTATAGATTGAAGTTAATAACATTTTGTTGATAGTAATGGAATTTATTTATTAGAATGTATACTGTTGTAAATTGTAAGGTGACATACAATTGATTCTGAAGGATTATCTTAGCTGTAGTTGGAAAATGAATTTTAATTATTAAACTACATATCTAAGTTGATTTTTTATAAGTAATTTTATTTTAATTTTTCTTCAGAAGCTTTTGTTAATACAAAGTATTGATAAGGGTGTAGAGAAAAGGGAAAAGGATACAAGAGTTGTACATCGTTGGTGGGTATGTAAGTTGGTGTACCCATTATGGAAAACAGTACGGAGGTTCCTCAGAAAGTTAAAAATAGAACTACTATACAATTCAGCAATCCCATTTCCAGGTAAATATTCAAAGGAAATGAAATCAGTATCTTGAAGAGATATCTGCACCCTCATGTTTATTGCAGCATTATTCACAGTAGCCAAGATATGGAAACAGCCTTAGTGTCCAGCAAGAGATGAATGGATAAAGAAAATGTGGTGTGTATGTGTATGTGTGTGTGTGTGTATGCATACACACACACACACAACACACACACACACACACACACACATATTGGACTATTACTCAGCCATAAAAAGAAGAAAATCCTGTCATTTGTGACGACATGTACGAACCTGGAGGACATTATGCTAAGTGAAATAAGCCACAGTTAGAAAGATAAATACTCATAATCTTATATATGGAATCTAAAAAGTTGAGCTCATACAAGTAAAGTGTACAGGGGTGGTTGCCAGAGCCTGTGGGGAGGAGGAGTTAGGGGAAATGAGGGTTGGTTAAACGGTACAAACTTTCACTTATAAGATGAATTCAGAGCAGAGGGTTGGAGGGTGGACATGGGATAAAAACTTATCTTCTAGGTACAGTGAACCCTGTTATGATGATGGGCACACCAAAAACCTTGACTTAAGCATTATACAAGCTATCTATGTAAAAAAAACACTTGTACCCTATTAATTAATATTTTGAAATTAAAAACAAAAAAAAGAAATGAAAATACGTCTGAACAAAGACTTAACTCAAATGTTCTTAAAAGTTGTATTCATACTGGCCAAAAACTGGAAAAAAGCCAAATATTTATCAACTGGTGAATGATGTGGTCCCCAGCCACTGGGCTGCAGACTGGTAGTGGTCCCTTGTGTGGCCTCTTTGGAACGTGGCCGCCCAGCAAGAGGTGAATAGAGGGCTAGCGAGCAAAGCTTCATCTGTATTTATAGCCGCTCCCCATTGCTTGCTTCACCACCTGAGCTCTGCCTCCCCACCCTGCCCCATGGAAGAATTGTCTTCCATGAAACTGGTCCCCGGTGCCAAAAACGTTGGGGACCACTGGGTGAATGGATAAACAAATGGTGATAATAGCATACAATCGAATGCTCTTCAGCAATAAGAAAGAACTGACTACAGTTATACATAGTAACGTGGATGAATCTCAAAAGCATTATGCCAAGTATGAGATGCTAGACACAAAAGAATGTATACCGTATAATTCCACTAATATGAAATTCTAGAAGAGGCAAAACTATAGTGATAGAAGAGAAGATCAGTGGTTGCCAGAGCCATGACTGCAAGGGAATATGAGGAAATTTGAGAGTGGAAAGGACAGCAATGGCGATGTTTTATATAGTGATTGTAGTGGGTGCTTAAATAACTGTATACGTTTGTCAAAACTCAAAATTGTGTGAGGTCATAAATATGAAGTGTTCAATTTTGGATCAATAATTTATATCTCAAACAAGAAGCAGTACAATCACATAATCAAAGTATGTGTCTAAATTATTGACACAGTTTTGTCATCTTAGCGGTAGCTTGTTTATGCCAGCAGCGAAGAAGCCTGGAGAGCAAGTGGTGATGAAATCAGGAAGGGCATTTTTCACAGCTTGTTGAGAATTGAGTATTTTTTTCTTGTAAGAAATAATCCAGGCTGGGCGCGGTGGCTCACGCCTGTAATCCTAGCTCTCTGGGAGGCCGAGGCGGGCGGATTGTTTGAGCTCAGGAGTTTGAGACCAGCCTGAGCAAGAGCGAGACCCCGTCTCTACTAAAATTAGAAAGAAAATAATTGGACAACTAAAAATATATAGAAAAAATTAGCCGGGCATGGTGGCGTGTGCCTGTAGTCCCAGCTACTCGGGAGGCTGAGGCAGGAGGATCGCTTGAGCCCAGGAGTTTGAGGTTGCTGTGAGCTAGGATGACGCCACGGCACTCTAGCCCAGGCAATACAGTGAGACTCTGTCTCAAAAAAAAAAAAAAAAAGAAATAATCCAAAGTTTGGAAGAAGTGGTAGTCAGTTAGTGTAAGGTCTGGTTAATACAGTGGTTGACAGACAGTTTCTAAGTCCAGTTTCTGTAGTTTGAGCAGCATTGTTTGTGCAACATGTGGTCAAGAGTTGTCTTGGAAGAGAATTGACCTGTCTGTGTTGATCAGTCTTGGCTGCTTAATCGCAAACACCCTCATCATTTCATCTAATTGGTTGTAGTAGGCATCTGCTGTAATTGACTGAC